>JAABUG020153051.1:0-11725 GCA_011319215.2 Scortechinia acanthostroma | reverse complement strand
GATGGTGTTGGGGATTTTCTTGTGGTTGGTTGTTATTGCGTTGGCTGTTATGTCGTTGTTTGTCATGTCTTTGGTTGAGTAGATGCTGATGTTCTGTGTCTGTTTGTTTTTCAGCCTTTATACCTTTTGTTTTGTCAAGTATGGAGTTAGTGCTTAGCCAATTTTTTAGACCGAAGAACGTCGATTGTTTATATTTCCATGATGGAACAGACTACTCAAACTGGCGAGATGTGGTGGACTACACCATAGCGCGCACTTTTTAGATTCCAGAGAAATACTCGTGAGGCTATACAAGAATGCGGATCATAGCAGCACATCAAACCCCTTAAGAAAAAGGAACTTGCAACCAGCCAGTACAACCAATCAAATAAAAGCAGCAACAGCAGCCGCAACAACAGGCGCAGCCGTAATCAACGCCTTCGCAGGCCCAGCAGCAGCAGCACCGGGCGTCTTCGTCGCCTCAGGGGCAGTAAACTTGTCCACGCCCGCCGTAACAATCAACGTATAGTACGAGCTCGTGGCCGGCGAATACGTCGCGCTACTACTCGTCGACGAGGCATACGAAGCACCATCCAGCGACCCAGACATCCCAACGCTCATCGTGCAACTGGCGGACTCGGTGCGGGATACGATCTTGCACTGGTACGACTGCGTGACGGTGATATCATAGCTCGTTTCCTTGCCCGAGGTCGAGGCGGTGTACACGCCTGTCACGCTGACCGTTGCGGGACCCTGGATGATCGTCCAGGAGTTCTTGATGTTGCAGTCCGTCTTGGGGGCGTCTTTCAGACAGCCCAAGTTGTAGGTTGTTGCGGCGGCGTTGATGCCTGCGATACTGGCGCCGGTGCTGGTCCAGCCGCCGTACTGCAGCAGGGTGGCGGACCAGTTGGGGATGAAGTAGCCGACTGAAGTCGTTGTACCGTCGGCATTGACGGCCAGGGCGTAGAGGGCTGCGGGGAGGAGGAATGAGGCTCGCATTTTGATGGTTTGTTTTTGTGGAGGCGGGAAAGATGATCAACAGGCAAGGTTGCGGAAACTGGAAAGAGGGAAACATAGCCCCTTTTAAAGGGGAGGTAATAATGTTCTTGTCCAGTAGCAGACTAGTACCATGTCAGATTGTCAATAGTCTGAGAGCAGTGACTCAAGCAGCACGCTACGTGGGATAACAACAGATGAGGCTCTTGATGTAGCTAGCAGGTCCACCAACCATCTTTCAGAAATTAGATGCTGTTGGCGCTATGGCTGTACCTATCTGTGCTGATTGGCAGGTGTCTTCCAGGGTGACATTCGGTAATATTTTAGTATAAAACTAGTGTTTCTAGCGCTCAGCTAAGTCTCTTAGTAGCAGGCTAGTTCGTCCATTTCTGGATGACAACATCTACCTCTCTACCTGAGTGGTTTATTTCTTCGCTTTGTGGGGCGACAGACACAAATATTCAACTCAACTTTAAAGGATGGCTATTATGTATGGCCGTTGCCCGAATCAAACATGGCGACATCTTGATAATGAGTCTATTTAAGTCTATTTTCATAGAAATTACCCGGGCAGGCGCGAAGAGGTACACAGCGAGTAGCTACTAGCTAGCCCTGATTGCTGTTAGGCCCAAATAGCTGTGATGTATCATGTGGCTCAGTCCTGCATGTAGCATTGTCACATTTGATGTTCTTGTAGCTTTTATTTTACTCACTGGTGTAGACCTGGATCCAATTCTCAAGAGGCCTTTGAGAATAATGAAGTTATAGTAGTGACGGTCACCAACTATAGTGGCCGGTCAGGTGTTGGAAGTGACTGTTCAAGTAGAGTTATGCTGTCAATCACTGATATATATTAACCACATAAACTGTCAGTTCCAAAGCAACCATCAAATTCGCAGGATAGGCCAATAGATAGCATAAACTGATTTAGCAGACCCCTTGCTACAGCACTGTAGATATAGAATAACAACCTCAGGCAAGACAACCAAATCAATACACCACATATATATCTCCACTGGCGGGATACTTAAAATCCGCCTTCCGCATCATCTCAACCACTCCACGAAAAGCATGTGACGCTGCTGTTCCTAGCTGTTAGAGGCTATATTCGACAGACCAATTGGAATCTGGTCATCTCCAGCAAGGGGCTTCTCCAACACCTGCGCAATGGAATTAGATGGACCCTGAAAGTGACATGTATGAATAGAGGACTAACCTCTTTAGTAAATTGCTCTACTGGAATACCAAAAGGCTTTCTATGAAAGGCTTGTGCTATATCAGGTTGGTGCTTTAGATTGTGAAGTTCGGCTGTGTTGCAGGAAAATTAGTATTATATTATAATATCTCATTCTCATTCTCTCTCCCCTGCCCAGGGAATGAATGAATATTCAGGTACACGTACTTCACACAATAGGTGGAAAGACCTTGATCACTTTGACGTTTGTGCCCTTTAGAGACTAGCTAATAGTTTAATTAAATAAAATTTAAGCTAAGACCCTTTCTTAATCCCTTCTTAGTCTAAGATATCTTTAGTAGACTCAGCACACTGCCACTAATGATAATTCTAGTAATAAAAGAGTATCTTGTGAAATAATCATCATCGTCAACAATGGCGTAAGCCACTTATATCTATAATATGTCACCGAATTTCCAAGAGAGGAAGAAGAAAAGGGAGCAATTGACAAGAGAAAGGTGAAGACATCAAAAACTGCCAAACATGGGCTGCGGCGGCGGTTGAATCTTCTTCAACGCTTCCTCTATAGCCTGAAATGTGGCAATCTGCCGCTCCTGCTCTTCCTGAGGCAGGGCAGCAAAAGCAGCTGTTTCTTCGTCCCACTTTTTCACACAGTCCACGTTCCAATTGCACTTCTCAACCTCCCCAAGGATGGGGTGATAGAATCGGGGGTGACGTTTTGGCCACTCAGAGGCGTGGTAATGATGCTTGACCAAGGCGTTTCGCGAATTATGGGTGCCCGAGTCGGAATGACCTTGCCCCGCGGCGAACGCTTCAACCGTCAGGACCAGAAACCCTCCAACAACTTTGGACTCGGGGATATCATGAAAGGTCTGCCATGTCACGGTCTTGCCAGTGACACGGCTCATTTCAGATAGGATGGCGGTCGTAAAGGCAGAAGGCCCGGTGCCTGTAATCACATCATCAAAGTCCAGCTGAAGCTCTGAGATTGGCTTTCCTTGCTTGATGGAGAGCTCATTGAGCCAGTGGAGGATATTCTCGACTAGTCGCATCATCACGGGCTGTCGGGGCTTGCACATGAAGGTCCATTGGCAGAAGGATTGCGATTTCGGACCCAATATAGGATGGTCGCTGAAGTGTGGCTCATCAATTTCGACGCCTATGACCATGCCGATCTCTCTTTCATCATGAGTGCTTGGGACAAATCGCTCGACGGGTCTCAATGCTTCCACGTCTATATCAGCATAGACACCTCCTTCTATGTACATCACAAGGTACCGAAGCAGGTCGGCCTTGATAATCGGCGCAGTCAAAGATCGATATGTTTCAACGATATCTGGCCGATTCTCCCCAAGAGGTCCGAAATTCGTTTCGACGTATTCGAGGTCATTCTGGTCGGTCAGAACTTCGTACCGATAGCCCGGGTTTTTCGCAGTCCAGCTGCGCGCAACCTCGATATCCCGTCCGTCAAATTCCAATGGGTTCACTTTCCAAATCTGCCAGATTTTCCGGGGAAATTTTTCTCCAACATTGGCCGTCACCTGGGTAGAGTATGATCGAGTCTCGCTAAAATCGTGTGATGTCCTGGTGACACAGAAGTAGATGAACAGGAACAATGCCACCAGGCCACCATGTGTGAATCGACGTGCCCTCTTTGGAAAGAGACTGATCGGCACAAATTTCTTCTCCACCATGACTGTGCCTGTGATGTGATCTTATTCACTGGCCTCTTGTCTGGGGAAGGCATAGAAGTCAAAAAAAGGCAAAAGATCGTGAGTCCAGGAAAATATAGCTTTATTTCACTGCCTTGTAGATTACATACAGTACATAGTTTGTATTTAACATGTGCCTGACGCCTTTGAAAGCTTATTTCACATTTACTAGGCTGTCTTGTTGGTAAGTTGGTAACCCCGCGAGCCCAGTTGTAGCCACTGACTGGTACAGGAACCGTCGAAATTCCAAGATCCACTGGATCATTTGGGGGCGTCTGGACGCTTTTAGTTAATCGGCCGGACCAATAGTCGGAATGCGGTGGGGGCAGGCAATCAGGGCATTCTAGTGGAAAACGCTGTTGAGACCTGTAAAGCTTATCCGCATGATATCCCTCAGTTGCCAGTCTTCCGCGGCTTATTTTCATTCATATAGAAGATAAGATACATGGGTTTCTGCCTTAAAGGTTCCCCGGGGGGTCTTCGAATGTGTGGAGGGAGGAAAGAGGGTCCGCACTCCGCAAAGACCTGGCATAATCTACCTTATCCCCTCAGTTGCTGCCAACTTCCAAGGATCTCATTTCATGGGTCCACCGCGTGCGATAAGCATTCTCCTAAGCTAATTGGACAGAAATATCAATACATAGAATACAGAAGGTAAAATACATAGATTTCTGCCTTAAGAATAAGGATAGATACGTAATTAGGTCAGGGGTATGCTTGGAAGACCCACAAAATGAAATCCTTGGTGGCAACTGAGGGGATACAAAACACAATCTAGCGGCAGCCTCGGCACCAGTGGGTAGTGGCACTGGCACTCGTCCTGCCCAGCGACCCGCTAAGGAGCACTAGTCACTGTATGAGTCCTTACCAGGAGCTGTGTAAGAATTCTCAGGCAGTGAGACTTGGGTTTTTATTATTGATCGTCTTCTTCGACCTTTCAAAGGACTCTGGCAACTTCAACTCTTACCCCCGATGCCCATCCTACACACCTCAATCGAGAGCTTCTCGCCTGAACGAGTCATCGAGGGTGGACAGTGGAAACCAGAGTTAGCCCAGAGGACACCCCCTCGACATGGATGGATGGCTCCTTTCCTGCCCACTTGGTTCACTGGGCCGACAAATAGCGATACAAACACGAATGAAAAGCAACGACAGCGCACCAGGCCGACCGCATACCTAGATGGATTGCGAGGGTTTGCGGCTCTCCTGGTCTACTGGCATCATCATGAACTTTGGGCCCACGATGGCGCAGGAGTGGGAAAGGCCTTCGAGCTAGCCTACGGTTACGACGACAAGCACTATTTCGCATGCCTTCCTGGTGTTCGAGCGATCTTCACTGGGGGTCATTTTGCCGTCAGCGTCTTCTTCGTGCTCTCTGGCTACGTTCTTTCAATGAAGCCACTGGGATGCATCCAGGATGGCGACTACGCTGAACTAGGTAAAAGTCTTTCCTCGGCGGTATTCCGCCGATGGTTTCGTCTCTATATACCTGTCATTTGCACAACATTTTGCTACATGACGTTTTTGCATTTCTTTCAAATCCGCGCTGTCCCAGAGCTTCAAGGAAGCTACCTCTCGGAGCTATGGAATTGGTACGCCGAATTCAAGAATTTCAGCTTCGTTCTGCGAACAGGCGGTGAGCCTTGGTTCACGTACAATTTCCATGCTTGGTCTATACCCGTCGAATATCGAGGCTCTCTGGCTGTTTACACCGCCGCCATCGCTTTTGCAAGGTTTCGCCGCAACGCCCGGCTGATCGGCGAAGTCGCATTGGTGGTATACTTTTTGTACATTGCGGATGGGGCGCACTTTGCCATGTTTATTGCTGGCATGCTTTTGAGAGATCTCGATCTCCTCGCCATGCGCAATGACTTGCCCGGCTTCTTTCGCAGACTGGAGCCCTTCAAGTGCGCCATTATGACTGTACTCTTCTATGCCAGCCTCTACCTCGGCGGGGTCCCATCGCTTACGGCTGACTTGCAACAACTACGTGGCTCACCGGGGTGGTACCTCTTATCATTCCTCAAGCCACAGGCAGTGTTCGACTACAAGTGGTTCTACTTGTTCTGGGCCGCTGTCTTGCTTGTCTCGTGCACATCCCACCTTCACTGGCTCAAGGCATTTTTTGCAGCCCCGTTCAACCAGTACTTGGGCCGCATTTCATTTGCCTTTTATTTAGTCCACGGACCGGTTCTGTGGACCTTGGGGGACAGGCTCTACGCTGCGGTGGGATTCGTGCGCGATTCACATGCTCAAAATTGTCCCTGGTGGATTAATCGTTTGCCCCTGCCTACCCTTGGTCCTCTTGGGCTGGAGGTCAACTTTCTCGTCCCACAGCTGGTTTTGTTGCCCTTGACCCTCTGGCTTGCAGGGGTCACGACTAGATTGGTTGACGAGCCCGCTGTGAGGCTCTCTCAGCGGATGTATCAAGAGGCGCTGGTCGACAAACCCTACCCTGCATTATAAATTGTTGTATGATAAAGTCTAGCAATTTTTGGAGTTAATCATGAAGACTTGCTATGAAAGTTACGTACGCCATGTGTCTAAGACCATAGTGGAAAAGCTTGCAGCTTTACCTCAATTCTCACGGTCGATGTAATGTCAGTCTCAGAAGTTGTATCTAAACCCTACTCCCCATTGATGACTAGTGGCAAACTAACCCCTCCTCAATTCAGCCACTAGGTACCCGCGTCCGGGGCCCCTTTTCTAGCCACTGACCAATCTCGGCAACCCGTTTTCTTATTACCTCTTACTGTTACTCCGTACATCCCGATGCTCTACTCTACACACGCCAGGCGAACATGGCCAAAAAAACAGCCACACGCCTGATGCTTATTGCAGGGCTATTGTCCGCAGTGATCCTCGTGGCTAAACTTCAATCCAACCGTCTCGACTTGCAAACGAATTTTCTATCCACGTATCACTCCACGGATGGTCCATATGGGCAATCACACATTAATGAATCTGAGACAGCTTGCTCAGGCGTCCCCGGCAGCGAAGCCTGGTCTCGCTGCCGGGATGGACAGGCCGCAGACGAGGCCGAATTCGAAAAAGAAATGTCTCGAATGCACCATATATTATACTCAGTGTCGAGTCCCGATCGGAAGTATTTTACGATCGATTTCGGGAGAAGATCCGTGATGAATCCCAGTATCATACCGCATCCTGAATTGCCTGACACCTGGATCATCACTGCACAACTTCATAAGCCTCCATCAGCTCGAATGGCATCAGTCTGGTTTGCCGAACTCGTCTGCAATGCGGCCTTCTCAGAAGATAGGCGAGTTCTGAGCTGTCTGGAACCACCACTACAATTGCCCATACCGGCGACGTTTGGTGACTCCAGCAAGTGCGTCGGCGACCTTTCATACTTTAGTCTCAGCGTTGGGCCTCATGACGCCAGGGTATTCTACGGGCCCGAGATTCCGTACACCATTTATGGCTCTAATTCTTTCTTTACGTGCTTTGGACAATGGATCTCTGATTTTCGCATCTTGGTGGACTGGGGCCTTGACACGATACATGAACACGAGTTCCGCCAGTCTCGTGAGCTCCAGCGTCCAATGCCATGGAATGCAGTCGAGAAGAATTGGTTCCTTTTCTGGGACGACTTGGGCCAAATGTTCATACACCATGATATTGCACCGGAGCGAGTATTTGCGAAACTTGAGCTCGATGGCTCCGTTGGGCCCAACTTGGCTCTGGCGACCGCGACTTCTGACCAAGCGTGTCTCCAGAGATTCTTGCCTCAGAGTACGAACCCCACGGAGAGCATTCATCAAGCGACAAACTCGCTAGCTATCACTCTATGTGCACGATCAGATGGCCAATCTTGCCAACCCGATCCGACCAATACCTTTGTGCTTTTCATCATCCAACAAAAGACCTTGCAAGGTCTTCACCCCGTATATGAGCCCTATGTCGTGCTTACTCGGCGTTCTATGCCGTACGAGATTTATGCGGTCTCGTCCAAACCGATTTGGATTTTTGGTCGCAAAACTGCTGTATCTTCTTCTTCAACATTGTTCTCGGAAGACTCCGAGATGCTCTACGTGACTAGCATCAGCTGGAAAAGCCAAGGCCAGAAGTATCATGGGTACATCGATGACACACTGTTTCTGGCATTTGGCAGGGAGGACTCGGCCGCTGGGGGTATCGACGTTATCGCGAGAGACCTCCTAGCAGAGCTGGGTATGTGTGCAGGATTTTGATCAATACCATTTTTTTTTTCAATTTTTAATCTAGCACACCGAACAATCCACTATCGATACACGGCCATTACAGAACGAAGATCCCTTCCACAGTCAGTGGCGGTCCAGAATCCTCGTCAGTGTCCATTTCTCCTACTGTCTTTCCTTATCTTCCTAGCGTGCTCTCCCACAGGATTATTATTAGAGTTTTTTCGACATGAAAAGTGTAAGCATTATGCGTCCTTTCACATGTTTAAGACATTGATCGACCGAGGTGATCCCGTAAATGGAGAGTGCCCCGGCCCCGTTAACTTTGAAGCATGTGCCCGAAACTCAAATAGTTAGTGCCTGCGTGGAATCAGGGCATTGGGACGAACTTTCGCGGAAATCAGTTCCCAACCGGGGAAATGATCATCCAATATTACAACCAGGGTGTCTTAGATTACGATGCCTCTTGATGGCGGTGGACTTGTGTTTTCCGCATACCCAGCTTTTATCCGTAGAGGGTGTGCATGTGCATATTTATATAGGCAGTGTTTGCTGGATAGTGCCTTTTTGACCATAAGAATGCCTTTCGTGTCATAGGGTGTTCCTCTTGAGGACTCCGTTCGTCGTTATTCTTTCTATGGGTCATAACAATCTAGGGTCTTGGTTGAGGCAGATAATTGGTGAAGAAATGCACCCTGTTTTCCAGTGTCGTAGTTGTACAATGTATTTCTAGAATAGGAGATATGATTAAATGATTGTAGCTTGAGATAGCGTGGTAGCAAGAAGCTACCAGCGTCAAATTAAGTATATCAGACAACAGTGGAAAGAAGCCATTCTTTAGACCAGGAACATCATGCTGGCTAGCAGGATGGCAGTACCAGCCACCTGAGCAGCTCCGGACCCAAATCCAATACCAGAGGCCCCGTTGGATAGGGAGGTGCCGGTGCTCGAAGGCGAAGCAGTGTTGCCCGTGGACGAAGTCGTGGTGGAACCCGTAGTCGAAGACGCAGACGCAGACGACGTCCGAGGGCTTCCGCCCAACCCGCTGACGGTGGTGGAATTGGAGCTGCTCGATGTGGTCGGAACACTTCCTGCAGCAGTCGGTGTGGGAGCCGATGCGTCCACCGGCGGGACAGAGACCGGGTGGCCGACACCAGCGCACAAAGATACGACGATATTGGAAACGGCTAAAGAGCATGGGTTAGAGGGGATTATATACGGAGGGAAAGTGGCTGGCTTCTCATACCTTGTTGGTCCGCGACATCACAAGCTTGTTTGACGCAGGGCACGACCTGTTCCACAAGGCCTGTCTTTTGGCAATGGCATGCGAAATCCGTCAGCGCAGAGCAGCCGTCCGCACCAAGGGCCGACGTGAGACAGTTAAGCTGCAAGAGGATGAAGGAGCACGGGTTAGTTTTGAAACGAGACATGCATTGAGCGCACCGGCCTTACAGAGCATTGTGGGATACTGGATAGTTGGGCGCTGGCGATGGCACCGGCGCCGAGCACGACAGCAGCAGCAGCGAGACGCATTTTGGCTATGATGCGGAAACGAAGGGATGGATAGCCTGGAGGTTGTCTGGCTCTCAACGCGACAAGCACAATAAAACTCGAATGTATGCACCCGACTAGTCTTATATGATCCGGGCACTCCAGTCTCCAGGCCCTATTTCTAGCTAGCGGAGTATACCGGCTGCTGGTTTTTTATACGAGTAATCCTGTTACTATGTTACGTGCTATGATACGATGATACAGTTAGTCCTGTTCCTGTAATGGTATGAACAAATCAAATCGAAGGTTGAACGAGGCGGGAGTCCTTTAGCTCTGTTGCTGGAGGGTTTGTACCATGTCTTTAATTAAACTAAGTGGAGCGAGCCTGGGGGTGCGTGGTGCGGGGTATGTATGTAATTTGAAAACTGTTCCAACTTGCCGACAAAATAGGAGAACCAAGGTCGGCTTCCATTCCTTTCTCGTTCATTTTCCGCGCTGTTGACTCTAGAAGCGGGAAGCGCCTTTGCTCATGGCTTACAGTATGAGCGATGCCGGAGCGTCCCCTCTGGCTGTGAGAAAGGGTAGAAACTCCTTCGCCAATGCAACGTAGGAGATATAGTTGACCTGGAAATATCGTCGGTAATGGGAGATGGAAAAAGAATGTAGGATTAGGGCTCAATGGCTCCCGTACCGTCATCCCATGTGACTCTGATTCATATCAATGCTCTCTGGCTCACTAAAAACAGAGCGCCGATCCCCGAGTTGACAAAGACGCGGTCTAAATCTGGATGGGCCGAGGTCACACTGCGAGACCAACGGTTAATCATATCAATCTTGCACACTAATACCGGAAAGCTGACTGGATGACGTACCACTTGACAAGGTTTGGGTTTGCATCTAGCTTGCTTATATCAAGGTTGAAAGATGCAGCTTTGTCCGTACCGTATTCCTGGACGAATGAATCAAGCCGTTTTTGTCGTCGACCGACGGCAATCACGAGCGGCCAAGTTCTGACGTTGTGACAGAATACCCTACCCTCGGACCATAAACTTCTCTTACCACGCGAGCAGGCCCCTCGTGAAGGACTCTGTAGCATTTCCCTGCCACCCGTTTCCATAGTCGCCTTGGTGTCGCCGCTCGCCAAGCCAGCAAGTATTGGTTGCTCATGACCCCAGGAACGGCACTATCGGTGGGTTGAGATCTTGCAATCCAAAACCCGCCTCACCGTCGGGTAAATTGATTGTTAGGATTGTCAGTCCATAGATAGAGTCTGCGCATACTCTGTATACGAACCATGGGTAACGCTGCTAACTTACTACAACATCCCAGACTCGGCAAAACCCGAACACCCTAGATAATGAGTAATGCTAATATATTGCATCAGTGGGGAGTAGGCTCAGTCATGACAGTCCTTCCGTGGCCGATTCCCAAGGAGATGCATGAAATTGATCCTCTTGGTGTTGTCACTTCCTTGTAGGGTCACCATGCTGCGGCTATCCCGTCACCCGAAGTTACTTCGTAGACTTGTGGCTGGCAATTGCAAACCCTTATAAATCCAAGTGATTTCGGTGGCCTGCGATTTCGAATTATTCTTTCAAATCGAAGTGTTACAGTAGTTCATATGCCTGGTAATTATTAAGCACATCGACTCGTCATATTGCAGCAAAATTCCTCAGAAAGTATGACAAGTTCAACAGACTTTGACAAGGAACCCATCCTTTATCAGCTACGATACAGCTTCGCAGATATCCTCAGAATAAGATACCGTCACAATGGCCAACGAAGCTGCCTGGATCAGGGAGGCCAAAGCCAACGTCGAAATTGGGCCAGCCCAGATGTACACCCCGGGTCCTGGAGACGTATTGGTGAAAGTTGAGTCGATCAGATTCAACGCCATTGATGCGAAAATCCAGAAGTAGGGCTAGTCTCTCCACAGCAGAAAAGTGCCACTAACACCTTCCCAGGTTCTCCGCAGTCGTCATTGCCTATCCTGCCATTCTCGGGGTTGCCTTTGCTGGCGTAGTCGAGCAAGTCTGTCCCGCCGTTGCCTCTGCGAAAGAGTGAGATCGTGTGGTCGTTAGCAAGTGGCCGGGTAGTGGGAACAGCTATAGTGCGTTTCAGCAGTATGCCCTCGCCAGGGAATCTTTCCTTGCGAACTCGACCGCAGCACTACT
>JAABUG020152940.1:0-11732 GCA_011319215.2 Scortechinia acanthostroma | reverse complement strand
ATCGACGATAACCTACTTGAAGAAATAACGGTGAAACCCAAAAAGAAAAAGCCGGTATCAACAGATTATGACCGCCCCGCCTTCACGGCCGACGAATCCCCGGCACAATCAAAGCTTATTCTGGCCGCAGAAATGCGGTCCGCAAGCAGAGTCAATGAAGCTTTGTCGGATGTCAATCATCAGGCAGTAACCAATGCCCACATGCTGGAAGCTGACAGGGTCTTTATCAAACAAACAGCCGATACCTTCAAAAGCGTAAATGTGGTAGTTGAAGACGAGGAAGCTGTCAGCGCGCTCGTTAAGGATTACATGCGGATTACTTCTAAAACTCCAAACACCCAGACCGCTCTAGCGCTTGCGGTGATGGAGCGCGGTAACTGGGAAGAATTGGGCAACATACTTTCAAACACCATGGCTTTTGGGGACCGTGGAAGCGCTGTGGACCCAGTTTTGATGTACATGGACGTGCCCACCGAACTTGCCTTTCCATTTTTAGAATATAAAACATGGCATGAGTCCGCAGAAATCGGAACTGTTGAGGATGCCGCCACTGTCCGTCGTCGCAAAGTTGTGGAGGATACGGAGGCGCTGGTCGCGGCACTTAAACTGCAGGACGAAGCGGGGATAAAGCAACTGCTCAAGAAGGGTATTCCAGATCTCGGCCAGGTACCCATCGAGTATCAAGCCCGGTTGGCAAGTGTACAAATCAACATGACCGGGTATCAGCTACAGATTCAACCGACGCAAGCCCCCGCTCCGCAGTCTCCTAAGCCGAAACCAGCGCAGGAACAGCAAAAGGATAACCATATTAGCGGCCCTAAACTTGAAATCTAATGTAGCTTCACTCAAGAATGATTCTGGGAAAAAATGTTTGCATCAGCAAGCCAAATCTTTGAGAGCCGCGGAGACTCGCAAGGTGAGCGTCAAAACGGATGCGATCTCCATCTTCAAACCCCGCCTGGAGCGCAGCGGTAAGGCTTTCGAACGCTTCATCGAGGTTGCCGAGTGCCGCCTGAAAGCAGCTTTTGTTAAAAAGTAGCAAAGGTTCGTCCGGAAGGAAATGTAAGGCTTGCTCTGTAGCTGCCATCGCGCTGCGATAATCGGTTTCAGTTTTTGACCCAACCGCAAGCCGGTACGCTTCAAGCGCATCTTGATAGTGTCGTTTCACTTTGGCTATTGCTTCGAGCATTTGCTTCCTTACCTGAGCGTTGGGCTCATATAGTTGATACCGTTCAAAATTTACGGCGGATCTATCGAAGTCCGTTTTTTGGAAATAGCAGTAGCTCAAATACAGGAAAATCCTAGCCAAGCTCCCTGTATCATCCGGGAAAGCTACATGGCTAATGACGAGGCTTCGCTCCAAGTAATCAATTGCCAGGTCGTTGTGTTTGTTTTCCAGTGCCCCCACAGCGAGCATATAGTACAACTCCAAAAGATTTCGCAAAACGGGTTTGAGCGGCTGAGCAAACGCATGCCGGTGAAGTGTCAACTCGTAAATGCCAAGAAATGCCAGGCCTTTTGAGCTACGAAGGGGCCCAGGCTGACGGAGAACAGCCTCCAATTCATCGCCAAGGGTAGCGGGTATGAATTCTAAGCTATCCACTTTGCCCCAGATCAAGCTGTCTGCTTTCTTCATCCCCAACGGCAGGCGTAGTCCGCCCCGGTCATTTGGTAACCGTGGGCCGAGTACGTCCAGCCATTTTCTGTCCTGATCCCAAGTCGCAAAAACGTCTACTTCGGGAAGCCAGACGAGCAGCTTTTGCTGCTGCCCGTCGCCTGTAATTTGATAGGCAACAGCGTAATAATTCCCGGCCATTTTTTGCCTTCGTCCCACACGACGAAGGACGATGCTTAATCGCCGAATTTCAGCTGGGGCAAGAATCGGCTCGCTCTCTGTGGACTTTTCAATCGCTTCGTATTCGCCTAATAGTTCCCTTAGACGGTCGTCAAAATCCCTGTCGGCAACGTGTTGATAGCATTCGAGAAATCCCTTCTCGGTATATTCTGAAATTAGCCGATCAACCGTTGAATCGCAATCCGAAGGAGAAGTGCATATAACCTTGGAGGCGGTGCCGAGTTTGGTAGTATCACCGAAATAACATATTACCGTATTACCCGTTACGCGCAAATCAAAAAAGGTGATTTTTCGCTCTTCAAAAAGGCTCAAGCAACGTATCATGGTTTACATCATCAACGTTTTCGAAGATACATAATTCTCTGACCGTGCTATCCAGGGTTCATAAAGTTGTTAAGCTATCGGCTGCCATTGTCTTTCTCACGGAAATAGTCATGCACCGAGCATATCAAAATGGCCATTTTTAAGCTACTGTAGTTAGTATTCTCTACGATTTTATAATGATGAGCTACTTGCAAAGAGGATCATCAGGGTAGGAAGGTAGTGTTCGAAATTTTCCAACAAAAACGTGTCCCGTTTAGTGCTTCATTCGCCACTACCACCAAAAACTACATCTACTATGAAACTGTGTTTAGCCGCCCTGGCAACGGCCATTGCCACATCGCTTTGCTGTCATGCGCAAAAAATCAAAGTGACACCAGGGATATACCATATCAATAATAAATACACCGGGGCTGATGAAGTCTATGAATTAAATCAGGATAGCACGTTTCGTTTTTTTCATTTTGGCCTTAAAGGTGGATACACTAACAGTGGGTCCTATCGCTTAAAAAACGATACGTTGTTGCTAACCTATACCGCGGTACCTAAAGAAAACCTGACCTGCATTGTAAATGTCCAAGAGTCGCTATCTCCGTCCGGAAAAGTGGAGGTTTCAATCCGGCAATCAGGGAATGGCCGAGGAGTGGGTAGAGCTGCAATTTTTCTTAAGAATTTGCGAACAGGCATGTCAACAGACGTACACGGGAGAGCCACACTTACACTTGACCCGCTAAAAGGCGATACCCTAATTGCCATCGTTGATGGCTATTCCATTCTTGAGTATCCGCTACAGGCGTATTCCGATCTTTTTGTGAAAATTGAGACAAACTTCCTACTTCACGATCATCCAGGAGGGAACGATTCCATCCGTGTTTCATCGGCCAATAAACGATCACTGGAGCTTATGCGCGGGGCCGAAGCCTTTGCCTTCCAACGCATCACAGAGCGCGATTTCGCCAAACTATTCGAATCTTATTCTAAACCCCTAAGCCAATCCAAAACTACAGAACGTCGCAAAACTAATCGAAGACAATAGTAGGTTGTAAGTATTGACTGGCCGGGGAATTCCGACACATTGGCTCTGTTCAATCACTCACCTGGCCAGCCATATTTTGAAAGCGCTTTGCGACCCAGCCAACCTTTTTTCATATACAGCTTACTGGTACGCTCAAGCAATAGCCTCATGGCGTTTGTGGTGTCCGGATCAAGTATTTCAGAAAACCTGAAAACCGTCTTGGTAGAACGATAGATACCTAGTTTTTGATCGATCTGTTCACTATACCCAGGCAACACATCCAGGGCCATCAAATAAAGAGACACGGATGATTTATTGATCATGACGCCGGCGAACAGCTGCCCAGTTCTCCAATTCGGATGGGCGCTGATGGTGCGATACTGGTGTGCTGTCCACAATTCAATTCTAACGTCAGAATTAACCTTCAGGTCAAATATCTCCGCGCAAGGGGCCAGTATAAGTGATAACTGGTTGAGTATACAGCGCTGTATTTCACTTGCAGCGACGGCCGGAGTTTTCTCGGGCATCGTTGTACTCCTATTATGTTTCATGATTGATAGAAAAAGTATACCCGTGCCCGGTGCATAGGACCCTCTCACTACACTACCGGAACACGGGCAACTCAAACAAGATTTCCAATAAATTCACCGGATTATAAAGGAAGCATACCCTCCAGAGGCATGTAGAACTCCTCTTTAAATGCCCGTAACATCTTTTCACATTTGACGGTCTGACCTGGGCGCAGCGATGTGACAATCAACTGTGCAACAAGTATGATGTAATACAAATCGACCAAAGTCAAGGTCAATTCACCGCTACGTACACCATCCACCTGATTCATGCTCTGCAGCCGATTTTTAAGGTCTATTGGGATACCCCGCGCCTTCGAACCTAAAACAGAGTCGACCTGATCGTGATCAACATATTGGAAGGCGTAAGCGATCAGCGCCCGTTCGTGTTCGGAATGAAAATTCCAGGTTACTGAGAACCTTTGCTTTCCAAAGTCCTGGATATAGTTCGCCATGAACGGATTTTGCTTAACCAGCTCCTTTAATGCCAGGGCTGTATCCTGACTTCCGCGTGTGTCACGCGCATACTGAAATGCTTTCATTTGGCTCTTCGTGAAAAATTGGGACAGATAGAATGTATTTTTCAAGCTTACCGCTTTCGTCATTTTGGTAACGCGCCAGGAATGATTTCAGCCGGCAACTAGCCCGATATACGTTTTTTCGAACTGATTCAGAGGATATATCCAGAATGAGACTTGCTTCCTTATAGGATAGATCTTCGTATTTCACGAGCATGAATGACTCCCGCTCTTTTTCATGCATTTCGTGCTGTATACAATATTGGATGGCCCGCCAAAACTCTTTCATCCTCAAGGAATGGAAAGTGTCTGTTGTATTAATTGAAAACAGTTGCTGAAAACCACGTTCCGAACGAGTACATGTTTGCTTCCGTCGATATCGATCCCGTATAAAACGCTGACTGATCGTATGCACGAAGGCGCTAAAGTTTTTGACGTTATGGAGCTCCCCGCGCTGCTCCCAAAGCGCAATAAAAACACTTTGGGCAATGTCCTCTGAATCGTAGGATAAATCGTGACTGGTCCAATGGTTCTTTAAGAGGTAAGCGGCCAGCTCGTGGAATTTCCGGTGATTGTTGTTGAAAAGTTCTGTAAAGGCAGATTCGTCGCCAGAAGAGAGGCGTTGCAGGAGTAGTTCACGTTCGGGCATTGCGGCAAAACAGTTTAGGTTAGTTACTCGTCCGCGTGAAGACGTACCTCTCCCGTACCGCATTTTTTATGAATGCCGTCAAAAGGGCGTACCCCAACACATAGGACAAGAGTCGTTGAAAAGAATCAAAGGAGGTACCGCGCCGAAAATATTTTTCGCCGGAAAAAAAGGAAAACGGATTTTCGAATTCGGGATTATATGGTCACAACGATTGCAATAAGTATAACGGCATCATCAGTCGAATGATGTTACCGTTGATACAAGGAGAAGTTGATGAATATTTTCAGGTAGTTTGATTGGTGTATCAAATTTTCTATCTTCGACACGGTCACAACGCAAGTTGTCGGCTTTACATAACAGGGGGAGGTCTTTCACGGGCCTCCTTTTTTTGTACGCTCAAATTCGGTTTTGGTGTGGCCTCAAAAAGGACACCACGTCCAGGCGTCCTTTCTGAAGCGGGGTCGATTAACCTAAACTTATGAAGAGAAATCCTACGGTCCTTGTCCCGGATTTCTTAATGATTCGACCCCAAAGCCTACCCCCAGCACGAGGTTGTCTTTCGCGCAGTCCATCAGGTAGGTTTTCAATAACTTAGAGTGCTGGTTGTGGTTTGAAGGATAAGGGCGGTAGCGAAAATCTTGATCAAAGTTTAAATCGCAAATTGCCCGATCTTGATAGGGCCACAAATGTTTCGCGCCCAATGAGTTCCTTGCATTTTACCAGCATCTTCTGCAACGGCAACTTCGCGGAGTCGGGATATCTTTCACCCCAAAGCTCAAGGTAATATTGCGCCATTGGAAACTCCCCCAGTTCGGAATAAGCATAAATCAGCTCCTTAAATACGATTTCAACTTCGCTGACAGGCAAATACTGCCCATCCTCATTCATTTTTTCAATCAGCGGAACACACTTTTCGTAAATGGCAATGGCTCTTTTATAAAGGGTAGGGCGTTGGCTTTCCTCACCGGTGTACAAAAGACTTCCGTTTTCCCGGTATACTGTTATCATGTTTCGGTAAAACGGGATGTGGGTAGAACTGTACGGAAACGTTTGAATAAATCTGTCGTACATTAAGAATAGAGCTCGCACTTCGCGCGCCATTGCCGCCCCTTGTAGCCAGGTATAATCAAGATTCACCGTTGCTGGGATGAAGCTTAATGTTCTAAGGAATTCTGGCTCGGCGTTAAAGTCGGGGAAAGGCGACTTACTGAAAATAGGTAGCGTATAATACTGGAGGTTGTGTTCAATTAGAAATGCCGCCGTATCTGGGGGATACACGTAGAGGCTCTCCTTTAAAATGACCATCTTTTTTGCCAGACCAGGTTCCGTACCGACCGGTACCCAAATTCCGTATCTCCCGACACTTTCAATCCACACAATGGTTCCTACGTTTACGTCATCGAGATAGAACTCTATCAAGGCCTGCACGCAAATACAGGAGTAGACGGATACTGGTAAAGGCTCACCCGGCCTAACAACCTCGGCAATTAAGGTAACTGTGATGATTTTTGGATCCGCCAATTTCACTACGAGCATTTGCTCATACATTTCAGCGGGATGTGGCCAGCATAAGCCGCCAAGCACATAACGTCTAAGTTTAGGAATCATGACAGGTACACGATTTCGGCAATATGTTCTCCAACGTATAGTAGCGCAAGATCGGATAAATGGGACAGCTCGTAATGGATTTTTTTCGGCGATGTTAAAATCATGGAGAATTTTATGTTCGCATAAACACGGCGTTGCTTTATTAGTATTTTTTTTGCTACTTGATAGCCTTCCTAATGGGTACCGCCCCGGGGACGCTGGGCCGACCATTATAACACTCCCCTTTCACTGACGGGAGTGTTTGCTTTTTATAGCCACAGGAATCACCTAAATTGGCAATTAGGACTAGTCCGGTGGCAAACGAGTCTTCATTCCTAATATATCGCGTATGAGAAGTATGTACCCCAAGGAATTCATTCAAAACATCTATATCGGCAACGTGGGAGAACTTGTTGCCAAACACTATTATTATATATGTTTTGGACTGCTTGGGACTGGAATTGAGTTTCTGGGGAAATGCATCAATGAGCCAAGAAATCCTACCTGGCATTTGCCAAACCTCGGCAAGGAGAACTTTGACATGGTGCTGACTGACTTAATGACTCCCTATGCAGTGTATAAAGACAGCTGTAAGCTTGCCGACAGCCTGCGAAACGGCATGGCCCACGCATTCCAACCCAAGAATTCCATCGAAATGACGCATCAGGCAGAAGCAGATCGAAATGGATGGTTACATCTACACGTGAATTCCAATAATCGTCTTGTTTTGGTCTGCGAAGCCCTATACGCAGACTTTAAATCAGCATGTGAAGAGGTTATCAAGCGAATCGATAATAGGGCCTTTGTTGCCGGCAGCAAAATGTATAATCCATTTCTGGAGGTTTAGCTATGGCCTGCAGTATCGGCCTTGTAGATCTCGTCGTATCGTTTGATTAGCTCAAAAATCTTCGAAATCGCGGACAGGTATATATAAGTCTTCCATCCCTTATCGAAATTGGAGTAATCACCGTGAATGATCGAATTCCGGTCTTCCTTATACCTGCGCATGAGGAATTGAAGATTTGTCCTGACTGAAATATAAAACGGTGTACTTTTATCAACCAAGTCAGATGAATGTCGCTCTATAACTGCAAGACAAGCCTGAATGGATTTAGCGCCTTCATTAGTCATTTCTGGTTTGTTCATAGCCCTGGTGATGATCGTGGAGATCTTCTGGTTCTCCGCTTTAATTGCTGCCTCAGCCGCCAAATGTCTTCTCCTTTGTTCATCAATCCTTTTCGCACTTGGATCGAGATTGTTATACATCACGTGATACATTCCATCGATCATTATAGGAAAGTCATCGTTCCAGTCTCCTTTTTGAATGAGTGTTTCTAGCAAATTGAATTTTTCATAAATATAGCTATGGACCTCATCCATGGTTTTCCACGGGTTCTGCTTAGCGTAAATGAACTTGCAAAGTACCCGCACCATGCTCTCGGCTAAGGTGATGAGTAAGATGTTCGTTGTAAGATATGATGCGTCCTTAAATCCCTTTAATATGTCCGTAAGCTGTGATACGTGGAGTGTATTTTTTTTTTTAGAAAGATATGGTATGACCTCGTTTCGAATACAGTCAATCCGAACAGGCAAGTATTTTTCATAAATGCTTGGTGGTTCTTTTCCAGTTCCGACGCTATGCTGCTCTCCGATGTTTCCATCCGGAATCCAATAGAAGTCGTATTCGATAGCATAGGACGGCGAGAAAGTGAAAACTGAGAACTTCTCTACACCGTAAAGTATTCTTGTCAAATACGCTTCGAGCGATTCACCCTCGATCGATATTGTCCGGCTCAGCGCAGCGCATTGAGCTAACTGGTCCTCGACATATCGCCTCAATTCACCCTCTACCAGATCCTTATTCGATCTTAGAATGATGTTCTTTAACTCCTTGATATTGTTTTCTATCAGCTCGGATTGCCACCTATGCTTATGATTGTCCTTAACTCTTTTGTTTTCGGACAGGTACTTGTTGGCCAAGGCCTTTACTTCTTTTAAATGGCGTCGCCTTTTTCCTATAAATTCATCGACCGTCATAAATGATACTTTACCGGCAGGGAGGCCTCTCACCGTTCTGGTGCTGAAACTCCCATGCGTGAACCTGGTGCGATTTTATCAATCGTCCGCGCAGTCTTTTTGCGCAGTTCTTAATTTGTTGATTTAACGGCCATCCTTCGGCTTTAAGAACTCACCCATGATAGCTATTGTCTCCGAAATCGTATTTGGCTTTTGCACGAAGGCCATTACCCCAAGTTGCAAGCATTGCTCTTTGTCCTTGGGATTACGACTGGTCGTGTATACAACCACTGGGATGTTTTTCAGGCGACCATCATTCTTTAATGCTTTTAGGCATCCTTTTCCATCCAGTAACGGCATATTGATGTCGAGAAATATCAGGTCTGGTAGCTGCGCCATGCTTTCCAACATTTTTAACGCCTCCTGGCCGTTCCTGGCATTAATGCATTTTGCCTCTGGGTTAATGGTTTTTAGGACGTCCGTAAAAATGAAATAGTCATCGACGTCGTCTTCGACATACAGAACAAACATAAGGGGTAAAGCTGGGAAGTGAAGGTAATAAGCGGGAGGATATTTCCCAACAGCACAACAGTGATTTGTCGTTAGCCAAAACCACACGAATTCGTTTCACCATTAGGTTAGCGTCAGGCCAGACGACAGTGTTGTTTTCTACTTTTGCCCATTCCTATTATTAACATAGCATTCAGGGCTATGTATAATGGTGTAGGGCTATTTCACGGTTCTTTCAAATACACACGGTAGTTTACGGGGCGCAGCAACATTTGGTCAAGCGGATTCTTTATGATAAAAAAGTCGGCTGTTCGAGTTTCGATGTTAAAGTTGTAAAGGCGATAAATCCAATAATTCCCGGGATTTTCCTTAGCAAATAGGTATTCGTTTGCCGTATATTCAAACGGCTTTAAAGGTCCATCGATTGTTGTCTTTACCTCGATAAAACGTGGGTCTCCGTTTTCCTCGAACGACTTAATATCGTAGCCTTCACCATCTTTTTTCGGAGCAACAGCATCTGCCAACTTAGGCCATGCCGCAAGTCTATGTCGCTCATATCTTAGGACCAATTCTTCGCCGGCGTCGCCAGTTTCTTTTCTATCCACAGCATGCTGAATGTAATCCGTTTCGACCGGCTGAAACATCGGATTTTCTGCAGGCAACTCGCTATATCCACTTGTCGGAGGCGGATTCAGTCTTAAGTCCTCGAAAGCTATGGTGGGTTTGTTCTGCCCCCAAATAAGTCCAACTAACTTGTCGTATTTGGGGATATTTTTCTGGATGAAGTCTCCCGATTCCTGAATTAACTTCGCCCAGTCGTAGTTGCCTAGGCTTGCGAACGGAATCGATATGGGGGGAATGTTCTTAAGGTATTCAGAACTCATCGACTTTTGTTCCTCGGTCAAGTGGGAGCCAGCTTCGTATAGAAAGTCGAGCTGGTAAGTGACTGCCATTTTCTCGGTAGATACTCCGACGTTGAAAAATATATCGTAGTTATCTTGACCTGTCCGGAAAATGCGCGCCCATGCATAACCCTTAAATTTTGCCACCTGTTTTTTCTTTGACTCGGTCCCCGGAATCCATGCAGGATAGCTCCACATACGCCAGTTGATGGTGTCAAACCCAGGGAGCTGCTTGACAAGTTCCCTGGACCAATAAATAGTCTTCGCTCCAACGGATTGCATGATGAAGTTTTTCGCCGCAATATGAACGGGGTCATTTTTTTCATATACCTGCCCTGCCCAAGTTTTCAGAAACTGGAAATCACCGCTGCTATAAAAAGATGGCGCTATAGACTCCTGGATAGCCGCGCCAAATTGGCGGTAGTGTTTAGCTACCGACCAATAATCTTGAACACGACGCATTTCCTGTTCCGCGAACAGATTTCGCTTTAAGGCGTGCTCGAATCCTAACTTCTGGGCGACATCGTAAAATCCACCGCCATGCCAGTCCGTAAGGTTGTTCTTTTTATACCATCCCTCAGAGTAGATGGCGATCGCACTCAGCATCGGCCTTTTTTGACGTACCTCGTATTCCGATATTTCAGCTAAGGCAGCCGAAAGTGTTCTATGGTCTTCGGATTGGCCTGGCTGTAGGCCAAGCTGCTCCATAACTACACTGTAAGCAACAGACTGCCGTCTGCGGGCGGCTTCAATTAATAACAAGCGTACATGCTGATTCATATTAATATAAGAGTCTTAAATTCAACGACTGCTATAACCGGCGCCAAAATTCTACGTGTTTATAATGAGCGACGATTTTTCAGAAAACATTTAATGTCCGATTTGCCGCGGGCAACCGAAATTAGTATTTTGAATTTGTAATCGCCAATGATAATTCTCCCTGCAGTCACCCGAAAGGAATGTAGTAGGCGTTCATGCAAACTCTCATTATCTTTATGAGAGTCGGCAGCCGTCCTATGCCTTCGCCAATCAACCCTCGGTAGGATAAAAAGCCCGTTGGAGAACGATAGACTTACGGCGTTAATTTAATTTTAGTCACTTCATTAAATATGCACCGAGAATCCGTTCAAGAATACCCATTTGCTGGGTTTGAAGATGAACACATCAAAAAATCGTGGAAGTGGTTCCTATCATTCATTTCAGAACGCGATTGGAAGCAGCGAAAGGCCGATATAGAGAAGAAAATTTCCGACGTGCTTGCTGCATTGGAAAACCCGGGCGATCCATCCCAAGTAACATATTTGGTCATAAAAGACGCTTTAATAGATTGGTATCTCTATCTCATCGATACCGCTATAAATGAGCCGCACAAGTACGAGTCTTTTCAGGGTGCAAGGATCCTTCCAATCTTCAAGCGTTTTGGAACGGACCTAGAGACGTTAAAAAAAATCACTGGTATTCAAAAGCGTGTCAAGGACCTGCTGCGAAAACGGAAAGCCGAAGCTGATGCATTTCTTTTTGAATTCTTAACCGCGCTGTTGTGGGCTCGGAATCGCTATCAGGTTGAGTTTATCGACGAAAGCTCTGGCGAAAAAACGCCGGATTTGGTTGCTACAAAAGACGGCAAGGCCTGGTACATAGAATGCAAGCGACAATCAAAGACGGCTGACTATACTTACAAGGAATCCGCTAAAAGAGTCAAGATGAATTCTGTATCTTGGCATCTTATGCCTCCGAGCTCCTGGCCAGGGTCATGTCGTTCGTTGGCTGATATTGGACTGTTCGATTCA
>JAABUG020152830.1:0-11735 GCA_011319215.2 Scortechinia acanthostroma | reverse complement strand
TTTCCAGCCGGTATATCTACTTACATTGTCTGAAGTACGTATCCGCATGGAAGGGGAGTATGGAACTACGAGCAATGCAACAAGACTTCTGTTATCCGAACATACCTGTCTGGATTTTGTCTTGACTGCATCACGGTACACAGTTCGTCCCCTGGCGGCCTAGCCTTTCTGGTGCATCCTGTCATACAACCTCACTTTCTTCAATTGCTCTTCTTCGCCTCGTGTGCCTTGTCCATGACTGAAGAATTGGACTAATGACCTCGACTGGATAATGATCAGCATGGTGACTGCCTATTCCTAATTCATCTCATCAATATACTGCTGTTTTCAATGCGCAGGCACAACAAGTATGGCATTCTATATGGACGTACCAAGTAATCCCCCCGTGGCTACTGTACAACCACGTCCTATATTCACCGCGTCTGTGTGGTCAACCCTCCACTGCTAGATTCACGTATCAATCACAGCTTCTGTACGCAGACGTCGAGCCTATTGGATAGCAGATAAAACAGATAAATATGACTGATCTGGCTTGTCGTCATCGAAGTGGATTCAGTTTGTTGAGACTCGGAAAGTGTGTGGAGCCGGTGCCGTCTCTTGTCCTTGATTCATAGGGATGTACATCTGATATAGTGGGTATTCCGACTTGGCGTACTCCGTAATTGATAGTTTGGTTTCTATAAAGTATGAACTGGACTCTTGACACTGAGGGAGTTGGAGTGGAGTTGGCGGTGGACCTTTGATCTGTCTGTCTGGTCACTTTGGCGGCTGAGGTAGACTGATGGAATAGAGATCACAGCACTGGGTCAAGGTAAGAGACTCTCTGTAGATCACACACAGTGTGCTTTAGAATTGTATAACTCCCGGCAGATATTCGCACTCCACTGGACTGTCTGCCGATGCCTGAACTCACATCTGCCATCACAGCCATTTGCAGCAGGCAAGGCCGGACGGACAATACTGCTGATAAACCAGTATCATTATCTCATAGAAAGTAACTCAAATGCTGGTGGTTATTCTTAGAAATGTTGTTTCTCCCAATAATGCCAAGACAAGAGATGCACTTCCCAGCAGTGAAATCTGGACCCTCCTCTTGCTCCAGCCTCCAGCGTCCATCAACCCCACCGCCCTCTCCTCTGAATCCATGTCTGTTGAAGTGTTGATCCGCTACATTCACTGATGTTATCATGTTACATTCTTTGGACCCATGGTCTCTTCATGGTCATGAAATAGACATCAGATCGTGGCGTGGAAATGCCATACGTCCACTCTGGCACTCATAACAGCCCTGCCTCAGAGTCAGGGGAATCTCGAAAAAGCAAAGACAACCCACAGACCTAGTCCCTAATGGCTACATAGTTCATACTCCTCCTTTCCCCTTTCCTTATCTCTCAGTCCGTCAGTCGCTAATTTGCTTTCATTTCCACAGCCACCACAAAGCTTGGCAGCGGGTCTCCCCGTTGAGGATGCGTCGTCGATCCCTCCCTTGGCCTGACTCCTGGGCAAACCAGATTGAATACGTCGGCGCACGTTGAGTTTCACTCGAGGGTGTTTACCGTGTTTTCTGCATCTGGCCGTATTCCAAATGTTGCCCAGATCCTCCTCCACCTATGATTTGCTTGGGTCCTGGGCTCCTGGTCCACAGAATACCCAAGGACCCAGAATCCCAGATCCGTCTAGTCGGCTTCAAAGCTGTTGCCTTCCCTAGCGATGATCTACGGTTCTACTACTACCGGGATCAATGCCCCCTTTCCACTTCCTTGTCAAAATTCCACTGTTTCGGCCCGAAAGCCAGCAATCGGGGTGACCCGGATGATGTGCTTTCTTCATCCCATGGTTCATCCCCGACTTCTAATCTTTGAGGTCGTGCCGTTGAAGTCTGGAAATGTCTCAAGATTCTGACCATGACAACCAATTTCGAAAGAACAGTAGGAAAACAGGCCAAAGGAGAGAACCCGATACCGTAAGAAACAAAGAAGCAAAGAAGCCAAAAAGCTGACAAAATAGGAAATTGAACCTTATCTCGCTTCCTTTTTTGAGATGATGAGCCACTACTGTCTTCGCTGTGACCTGTACCCATGCTATCGCCAAAAACGCGTCATCTGGATCAGCATGGCGAGAACGTTGAATTTGTTGTCTGCCATACCTTGCTCATCTGCTACAGGCACACTCTCAGACCAAACCTTCTCTTGGCGGAGTCTCGTCGACGGCCACTATTGTGAAGATCATGGCTCATCTCCCTTAGGCATCAAGCTTTACCTCCACCCTCTCCTTGTCTAGACTCTCCACCGTGGACCTTCTCTCCTTTGCAAGAAGGCAAGTTGCAGCTAGGCACCCTAGATATGCGCGCCTGACCGAGTTTTCTTCCTAACATTTCCGATCCGTGGTGGGACACTACTGAGCCAATCTGGGTCAATGAGGTTATAGGTTGTCCTTTTGCGATATGTGCTAAGCCTACCACTGTTGATGCATCCTGCCTTCCTAGTTCTTGGACTCTTGGCCGAGACAACCTTCACATCGGATGGGATACGATGGTTGTCAACCCGAAGCCTTCGATGTTTTATGGTGATCGTCCACATGTGCATGGCGCCTCTTCCGTCTGTTATAAATATGTATGGCGCCAGCGATATCTCGTCGTTCTCAATTGGATCAAACGCATCCCGAGGCTTTTCCAAACCTTTCTCTTTTCTTTCCTTTCTCAGAGCCTGCAAGTGCATCTATTCTTTTCAAGTGCACCTTTGGCTTATCATTAACCATTTGTGTTACGAGCTCTTGACTTAGATTCATCTTTGCCCTGTCTATGGTTTCTGTAGTGCAGCCAGAGCATTGACAGGTCATCTATCCATATTTTTCAACCCAAATAGGATCCTGTCTCATGTCCCTCGTTCTACCACTTCTTCACTAAGCTTGACATAATTTCGCTTCTTCTCTGCCTTGATCCATCCTCTTTCCGTATCCGTATCAGGACCGCTACTTCACAATCACGATGTTCAACGATTATGTTCCACCGACGTCGTCACAGTCAGATTCTGACTTTTTTGAACATGAGACGAAGAGACCTCATCGACTTAGCCTTCGTGAGCGTCTAAGGCACTTCACCTGGGCTTGGTATACCTTGACGATGAGCACCGGTGGACTGGCTCTTCTGATCGCTAGTCAGCCGTATACCTTCAAGGGAATAAAGGTTATCGGGCTGGTGGTCTATATCATCAACCTTCTGTTATTCGCTCTCGTCTGTTCAATGATGGCGACAAGATTCATCCTGCATGGCGGGTTCCTCGACAGCCTGCGCCACCCTCGCGAGGGTCTCTTCTTCCCAACCCTTTGGCTATCCATTGCAACAATCATCACTGGCTTGCATCGCTACTTCGGCTCCGACCATCTAGAGTCGTATCTCATCGCTCTCGAAGTCCTCTTCTGGGTCTACTGTGCTTGCACCCTTGCCACAGCCGTCATCCAGTATTCGTTCCTCTTCTCCGCCCACTCCTACGGCCTCCAGACAATGATGCCATCGTGGATCTTACCAGCCTTCCCCATCATGCTCAGCGGAACCATCGCCTCCGTCATCGGCGAAGCCCAGCCCGCCCGGTCCGCCATCCCCGTAATCACCGCCGGCGTCACATTCCAGGGCCTGGGCTTCTCCATCAGCTTCATGATGTACGCCCACTACATCGGCCGACTCATGCAGTCCGGCCTTCCCTGCCGCGAACACAGACCAGGCATGTTCATCTGCGTGGGGCCTCCGGCATTCACTGCCCTGGCCCTAGTAGGAATGGCCAAGGGCCTGCCCGAGAACTTCAAACTCATCAACGACGCACGCGCCCTCGAGGACGCCCGCATCCTCGAGCTGATGGCAATCATCGTGGGCGTGTTCCTCTGGGCCCTGAGTCTCTGGTTCTTCCTCATCGCCTTCCTCGCCGTCGTCCGGGCCCCGCCCACCGCCTTCCACCTCAGCTGGTGGGCCATGGTCTTCCCGAATACCGGCTTCACTCTGGCGACTATTACCCTGGGGAACGCATTGCATAGCCCCGGCGTCTTGGGCGTCGGCTCCGCCATGTCGATCGGGATCGTCTGCATGTGGCTCTTTGTTCTCGGCAACCACGTTCGGGCTGTCATCAGGCAGGACATCATGTACCCCGGCAAAGACGAGGACGTGGAGGAGTAAATCCTCGCAGGTACAATCTGATCACTCTGTCAATGATCTTCGACTGTCACAATCTTTCAGATTCCTTTCTTTGGTATACTTCTCAGCGTCATTCTTTCATTGAGTTTGAAAAGAACACCCCATTTCCTCCTACCTGCCTTGATTTTCTTTTTGCTATTCACACATTCAACCGGCGTACCGTGCATAAAAAAGGCGTTGGGGATACACAAATCAGTCTCATTCTGTCATATCGGTTTCCTGTTCATCAATAATCGACTACATCTCTGTTTGTTTTGTTGGATCGGAGTCTGCTGTTGGCGAACATATGCATGTTTTGGGGTTATTTGGTGCCCTGCAGGAGCCGGTACTATATTAAGATGATTAGATTTAGAATCGACACAATATACTAAAAGCTTGTTTATTCAACTTCACACGTCGTACCTCGAGGCAGGAAGCACAGTTCGCGATGTTGACAAAAGCCCCTTACCATGCCCCTGGTCAAGATACACTCCCACAGCAGTTGCTCGCAAAAGTGCCTCTAGTCCATGAGAATGGTTTGGGGCTGAGGACCGCCGGAGTTTGAAGCGACTCAAAGTTCCTGCTCAGTTCTCGCAGCCTCTAGTTGGTACCGAACACCTGCGAAGGCAATTTTTCCAGCTCTGAAACTACACTTGCAACCCCAAAACGTAGTACAGTTCAGACGCAGTTCGTTAGGACGCTTTATTGATTCTTTTCTTATGCCCCCCCATTCGGGTAGCAGACTGATGTCCACCAGGTCAAGGGAAACATCCTTCTGTAGGTAAAAACCTTGACCAGGGCATAGCTCGCACTAAGTACAGGCCCAACTTCATACAGACTTGTCATCCACCCAGCACAATATCAATCAAAACTACAAAGGAATCTCCACAGAAAGCGATGCAACAGCGAAGCGGAGGGCGTGCCAGGAAGCCCTGAGATAGATTAGCAAACACGTCCCACGAAGGATAAGACTGGCTCACATTATCAAATAATGAGCTTCGTTTCGCTGCGGTGTGGCGAAGTGTTTTTAGCCAGCCTATGATTGTAAGTTGGGTACACCAGCACGGGGAAAAGAGAGTTACTCACAAGCTCTGTCACTTACTGGGCTGGCCACGATGCAGCTACTGTTGGCTAAGGGAGGGCGGCGGGGGTGCTTGCTGTCGCCTCGTCAGCAGGGCTATAGATAGAAGAGAAAAACCAACTGACAGGCTCATCCGAAAGTTCGAAGCTGTGCCTCCGGTTCAGACGATTGTTTTTAGCCAGCCTGAAAGCTGACAGCAAGGCACGAAGGTTCAATTGAGGAAAGAAATACGTACAAGCTCTGTCACTTACTGGGCCTGTCCGAACCGGCAGGTTGTCGTTGTTGTCGAAGTGATAGACGGTTGACAAGACTTCGAAACGTGAGGGCGACGGCGGAGTTCTGAGCTGATCAGAGAGGTAACAATGAGACGGAAGAACTCCACTTACAGGAGCATGTCCCTTGAGGGAGCTGGCCTGCGGTGCGAGCGGATGTTTTTAGCCAGCCTGTGAAAGTTGTTAGTTCAAAGCAACAACCAGAGAGATATGCGGATACATACAAGCTCTGTCACTTACTGGGCTTGCCCACGGTGGCAGGCATGATGCTCAGAGGAAAGAGGGCGAGAAAGGTTGGAGATGTACGACCAGCGTGCTTGTCAGGCCTCCGATGGCGTGCAGTTCGAACATGATTAGCTTCTGATTGAAACGACAAAGTTGGAGACTTGCCATCTGTGCCCTGAACAGAAGCTGACTCCAGGCAGCTTACACGGGTTGCTGTATCGAAAGACTGGAGATAGGCAGAAGGGCGGCATGTGAAGGGCGAAGATGAATATCTGAAGCGAGCGAAATTGTGTGATTGATGATGAAGAACATTTACGAGGAGAAGAAGAGTGTAGGAGAGAGAGAGAGAAAGGGTACAGTGTCAAGGGCAGAGGTACAAGTAGAACAAGCAGCAGAACGGGAGAAAAGAAAAGAAGAAAGGAAAAGGAGGAAGAGGGGGACAGCAGCCTTTTTGTACTGCGCTGCTGGAGGGCTAAACCTCCAAGGCAACCACCGTAGATAGGGAAGGTACGGTCAAATTGTGGTACTGAATAGCGTCATGCTCCCCAATCTAGGAAGGATCGCTGCGCTGAGAACTGGTTGAGCGAATCATCGCCTTTTCCAGCTTATCAGACACCGTTGGATGCCTAAAATCGTGGCGAAAGAGACGTGTCAGTGTGAAAGCGTAGTAGAGGGTTCATGAGCTGTTGGTCGTCCGGTCCTGCTTTGACAGAGAGGACTATGTACGTAGGGAGTTCTCCCATACTGCCTCCAGCTTCAAGAACCTCGAGCTTGGGCCAGACCGCAGTCCAGTCATACAAAGCATTGCTTGCGTCACTGGAGGAGTAGATGGGAGGTAGCTCCTTCTTAAGATGCACTTCCGTGTCAGTATACATAGTCTAGCAGAAGTGAGGAAATGGAAAAGAAGAATATGAATACAACGCGTCGACGGTTTAGGTCGTTGATATCAAATGCTAATTGTGCAGGATCTGCATGCATGATGGTTCTATATACAACCATACTGCGCCATAATAATTCTTCCTAGAACACCGGAAACGCCTCTTTGAATACCAACTCAATTGGCCCTGACGAGGTGTGCAGGAAAAACTTTGGTAATCGAAACAGGGGTATAATGCGACGTAAAAGGTTAACAACCCTTCAAAACTTTTGTTGCCCTCGCCGAACACCTCAAGATATTGATTGTCCTGCCGAGGACACTGCTGGTATGAAGCACAGATGACTTCGTGCCGGATCTTGACCACACAGCACAGAACCGGACGAGCGATGACGCTTTAGACTCGAGGCAGTTCCTCGACTTGATGCCACATCAGGGTAGACCATATCTCCCAAGCGGATAGGGGGCTTGTTACCGGAGAATGATCGAAACGAGACCATCATGTGTCCGGAGCTGCTTTACTGGTTCGGACGTGCAGTGAAGCCTCCAAATGGCTGTCGAGGTATCAATATCCGCATGAGCATATAGCAGACAGTCATATGCTGACAATTCTTGCCTTTCCATGATCAAGCAACCTTCCGACCAACGTTTCCAATACCTCGTCCGACCACGCTCACAATAACGTCCCCTTGCTCATTCTCACCGGTAGCATCTCTTAGACCCCAACCAGGAGCACCGAACTTGGCCAAATCTCTAGCCAGCTGAATGATACTCTCATCGGCAATCACTTCCCGTCCCAATTGAATTCGACCAACGTCCTCTGACCCCATAGTCATCAAGCCCAGCATGGTTGAAGCTGCAGCCGGTGCGACGCATCCACCTTTAGATATAGTTTCCAGGAGCTGGTAGGCACATTGTTTTCCAATATCCTCCGGTGCTTGGCCACCCGCAGGTGGAGAAGCAACGTCGGCGGAGTACAAGCAGCCGGTCGAGGACTCCGCAACCAAGGATAAACCGAAGCCAAGCCCGATTTTCTTCTTTGCGGATGGGTTGTTTCTATCAGGGACCAGCGGTGCGGACGACACATCGGAGAAAATGTAGGTGTCGGGAACGAGAGGGTTGAGGATGCCACGGCACACATCAATCATTCTTGCATTGTTGGAGGCTGAAACGCCCACCGAGTATGCCACGCCACGAACCTTCTTAACTCTGCCTGGGTTCATCAAGTGCAGTGTTTTCGGAAGACGCACTTGGTGGCCGAAAACCAGCTGAACTTCTCCACCGCCTCCCCTGCCGTTTGGTCCCGGATTGGACCGGCGGAGGACACGAAGCTCAATGTTGTTGAAGATACCGAACTGGTTGTACAGCGGAAGGATTGCAGTGCGGACGCTGTCAACGGACATGTCCCCATTGGGTGTGGCCGAAGTAATAACGCCAGGACCAGTGAAAAGTACCTTGATTGGGGCTTTAGAGAATGGCGCAAGGAGGCAAAGAGGTATTAAGAAGTAGCTGACGCCCCGAGTGCATCCTGCCGGGAGCTCATGCCGGATAACACCTCCGCTGGTGACCCCGTTACCCGAAATGCCTCCAGTGATCAGACCGGGCTTGTAGACAACGACAGTTCCCGTGTATGAAATTTCCATCTGGGAACCATTTGTGACTGCCTCCAAGAGACGCAGAAACGAGATTTCGTGTGAAGCAAGACCAGGATTCGTGGGAGACGACGGACGAATTTGGGAGATATGGACCGCACGACCGGTTAGGGTTGAAAAGACCAGTCGGTTCACAAAATTCTTGTGACCGGTAAACCGAAGGGGAGGCTGAGATGTAGTGGCCATGATTGCTGGATTGGAGATCTTCCGATGCCCTGTCGTCGATATCAGAAGCTGGCTCTCAATCTGAAGGATGTGGATAATTTTTGATAAAAAGAGAAAATCTGTCGGAGAGACGATCTTCCTTTCCGGTCTTCTTTATCTAACTCCGACTATCTCTTATCTCCGCCCGACTGATGACCGCATCGGCTTTTTGATATGATTACCAACCATGCATGACTGCAAATATTAATATTTCGCAGCTCGTCAATTGAGATTTTGTCTGGCAGAAAGGGCATCAAACAGAGAAAGTCCGCGACAATGCTACCACCGGCTTTGAATATCCCGAAATGGTATCTCCCACCTCAAGTCCCACTGAAACCGCACCGCATACCCCTCCCCCGCCTTCGCATGGAGCATAGCATCTCCTGAAATGAAACCATGAAGTGAACATACATTTCAGACAATGACCAGGCTATAGGCTCGAAGAAAACTCTCATCTCCTTCAACCGCCAGTGAATAACTACTGCGTCTACCACCCCTCCTCTCCCGCGACAGCCGGATACACCGTCATGATCGTAGGCGGACCGAATGCGCGCACGGACTACCACATCAACTCGACCCCGGAGTTCTTCTATCAGTATCGCGGTTCCATGCTTCTAAAGACAGTCGATACATCTGCCTCTCCTCCCGTCTTCCAGGATATCCCCATTCATGAAGGATCGATCTTCCTACTGCCCGCTAACACCCCGCACTGCCCTGTCCGGTTCAAGGACACAGTCGGTGTGGTAATGGAGCAGCCTCGGCCCAAAGACGCGGTTGATACGATGCGGTGGTATTGTAAGAAGTGTGGGGAGATTGTGTGGGAGAAGCAGTTTGTGTGTACGGATTTGGGGACACAGGTGAAGGAGGTGGTGGAGGAATTTAGTGCTGATCAGACGAAGCGGACTTGCAAGGCATGTGGGACCCTTGCGGAATCGAGATTTCAAGAAGGGGAGATTGTACAGCCACCCAGGTTCCTGGAGTGATGCGGTTTCTACTTTCCAACCTGTAGGTGGGACGAAAAGGAGGCGCCGGGGAAACCGGACGACGAGTCATGTACTACTATATGTAGTTGTTCAAGCACTGTATTGCGACGATCTCCAAATTGTACAACGATTTGAGGAGAAAGACACAGGGTGTTGGCCAAATGCGCTTGCTGACTAGGTGAAAACAGCTACTCGCCTGGACGCGTCCTGTAAAACCTGGCTGAAGCATTGCGGGAATCAAAAATGGGTAGGATGGGCCGAGGTTCTGCAATTCTGCAGAGAGGTCTTTGTATCAGATGCAGTGCAATTTCTCGCCGGAAGAACAGGGTCCATTGAGCACAAAAAGTACAGTAAGAATACAAAGGAGGATGAATGAAATGACAAAACTGGCAACAGCCGAGTCAGAAAGAAAGGGTGAGGTAAATGAAGGTATTAAGACAAACGCTGAATAAGTATGGTCTTGACTTGAAGTTGAATCTTTAAAAGGCAAGGCTGGGCTTCATATGGTCATGACAGTGAGAGCCCCCAAGAAAAGAATTTATGAAAAGCTCGATCCGTGAGCTGTAGGCAACAGGCGCATGCCGTTTGCCAGAATAGAAAGATTGCAAAGTATTAAGAGGTTTGCAAATATACCGAATGAAGAAACCCGCTCAGATCGTTCAGACGCAATGATCGTCCAACATGAGCACCATCAGCAGCATCCGAAGCAGTGGCCACCGTTCAGTCATCAAAAGGGCAATCAATGCTTTCATGACCGTCTCTCTCACAGAGAGCACACCACTTGGTTTCATCAATAACTCCACTGGCTTTCCCTGCAACAGGAGCCATTGAAGCCGTGAGTCCTCCACTGATACCCTTCAATCCCTCCAGGACGGCATCTCGTCCTGTCTTTTGAGGGGTGCTATCCTCTTCCTTTGAGAGTAACGAATCGGCGATTGAAGTCCCTGGAGTTGACTTTCCGTCCACGGAACCCTCGTGGTGTGACTGGGCAGCGGGGAGTACATGCTCGTTCTTGGGTTCTGAGCCAAGGATGTTTGTGCAGCTCAAGATATCATGACCGGCTGTTTCGCAAATCTCGCACCACAATGAAGTGCCATCATCAGAGCGGCCATCAGACTCATGCATGGTCTCCAGACGGTTGCGGGAGGAGTCTGAAGCTTCTCGGTGGTGTGAGCCAAACGGCTGATACTGACCTTCACGGTGAGGTTGCTCTTGCCAGTCATTGGGGACCACTGTGCGGTCAGACAGTCGGTGAGCATGGTTGATAGTGTTCGCCGTCCCGATATATCCAGCAGAGTTCGATGGTTTGTGGCGCGTCGTTGAAGCGTTGATCGTGGAGCTGCGACTACGGCCTCCACTGTTAAGCCGCAATTGCTGTAATTCCCGCTCAAGCTCCTCGATGCGATAGTTCTTGCTCTCGGTTGCGTGCTCAAATTCCTGAATACGCTGTTCCAGACGAGAGATTTGTTCCGAGTCATGGTCCTGTCGAGAACTTGCAAGCCCGTTCTGCAGGCCAGGGAAGTTGGGATCGCCTCTGCTCAACGAATGGATGATGGCTTTGAGGCCGCGAATCTCATCGTCTTTCTGGTCTAATTCCTTCGAGTGCTGCCGACCTCCTTCTCCAGCTGTGGAGTGTTCCCGCTCCCTTTTCAGCTCGAGCTTTGTCCTTTCAACCTCCCCTCGTAGAAACTCGACCTCAGCCCGAGCTTCTGCCTCACCACGTCTTGCGTCCTCGAGACCCTCTTCTAGCTCCGAAACCAGCTCTTCCAGTTGCTTCAGCTGCCTGGCAACAGCCTCGACGTCCTCACCCCGATCTTGTAGCTCTTTGTTCTGTTGCATGAGTTCGTCTAGGCGCTGTTCGTAGACCCGCTCTGTCTCCGATGCGGCTATTTCCAGTGTATCGAGGGTACTCCTGAAGTCGGCTCGGTGTAGATCGAATTCTGCTGTCAACTGAGCAATCCTCTCATTCTTCTCCCGCAGCTGGGCCCTAATGGACAGGGCGTCTGAACCTTCCAGGTCTTCCATTGTCCTCTGGAATTCCGCCAGTGTATTTGCCTGCTCCTCCAGCTGCTTATCGCGGTCCAGTAGCTGCTTCTCCAGGCTCTTGATCTGATCCTTCAATTCCTGCACCTCCGAGGACGTCGAGCTGCGATGGAAGTCGGAAGTTCTAACCGAGGACATGTCGTCGTCGATGCTCAATCGGGAGGGAGCCCTATCAGATGCACGAGACGGAGCTTTAACCGGACTTCGAGGATAGCCATTGGGACTCGGCCCTGTTCGAG
>JAABUG020152719.1:0-11760 GCA_011319215.2 Scortechinia acanthostroma | reverse complement strand
AGACAGACCTCATCGCCCAGACTCGCCCAGAGCACGTTGCTCACATAGACACTGGAGGTGCTGTCAATGGCGAGACGACCATGCCGCTGATCGCCTTGGGGTGACGGAGCGGCCGTGGACGGGTCTAAGGCTTGTGTCTGTGGCTGTTGCTGGGTTTGTTGGCTTTCCAGCTGTCGAATGATACTCTCCAGCCGGCCTAGTCTAGCCAGGACCGCCGAGTTGTTGGCGAACTGCTGCGGCCGCTTAGGGGCGCGCCCTGTCCCACTGGGATAGACGCAGGTGGAGGCAGCCCGAACGCAGCCCCCACATGGTTGCTGTCGGTCACATTTGATCTTCCGAGAGCGACAGAGGAGGCAACTGCGACGGTGGGAGTGTCTTGGGGTGAATCCTTCACTCATCCTGGTGGTAGTTTGCAGAAAACAATGTGTTACTGCTTCAATGAGGGGAGAGAGTGAGTCAGTAAGTAGGTCGGCGGTTCGGGGTCGGATAACTTATGCGACTCCGAGTTACCGAGACATGCAGACTAAATTATATGCATATGGGTGGTATTAAAAGTTTATCATTTATCCCTTTTACTAGTAATCCAAGGGCATCTGCTAGGTAATCAAAAATCTATAACTATACTCTAATCAGTTAGGCTAATGCTAGCCTAGTAAAACATTTGACAAGACCAAATTATTATCTAACACCACCCATAGCTAGCTAGTAGCTATCCTCTTCTAAATCTCTATGGATCAATGATTCTATCAAAATCTAGACTTTATGGATAAGTCCAGGCCCCGCCAAAGCGATGCGAGCCAGAGCAAAGAAGAATGCTCCCCCAAGCAGCACCACCCCACAGAAGATCTGCAGGTGGGTAAAGTCCACAGGATGATACCTGATGAGCGCCCCGCCGATTGGGTTGCTGACCAGCGCTGCAACCGACATGATGGCAAACTCGACCCCGGTGCGCGTCCCGATCTCCTTCATGTCCGAAATCTGCGCAATCATGGCGGGCAGCAACGAGACGAACGCTCCGGATCCAAAGCCGTAGAGGGCTGCAAAGACAATCATGGCGGCGTTGCCCTTGGCGGGAATCCACAGGGCCAGAGCCAATGTGCCCGAGAAGACACTCATGAGGATCTGCACGTTGTAAGTGCCCATCCGGTCGCCCAGCCATCCAGGGAAGATTCGGCCGAAGAGACTCGCGGCGTTGAGGATGGGGATCAGATAGTTGCCCAGATCGAGCCCCATTCCGTATACGGTGGCCTGCAGTTGGATGTAGTCGATCGGGAGGAACATGCCCAGATAGAAGAGGAACGAGCCGATCGAAGTCAACAGGTAGACGCGCTCCCGCAGGGGTTTCACGTAGTCGACCAGTCGCAGATTCTTGGGGTACGGTCGCATTCGCGAGCGGACGGTCAGATTGCTAAAGATGAGCATCGCCAGGATTAGAAAGGCGGCAATGCGGATGGCCCAGCCAAATCCCACGTCGGTGATGAGATGGTCGATCATAATGGGGAAGATGACTCCGCCCAGGCTGGATCCGGCCGAGATGATGCCCATGGCGAGGCCTCGTCGGCGATGGAACCAGGTAAGGGTGCAGTAGGTGGCCGGGGTGAAAAGACAGCTGATGCCGATGGGACTGCAGATGCCCTGGGCAAGCAGGATCTGGTAATACTCGGTGCCCAGCGAGGCCATCATCAAGCCAAAGACGTGCATGAAGGTGCCGAAAAGGAGCAGGTAGCGGGGACCTTGCCGGTCGTAGATGCGGCCAATGATCGGTCCCTTAGAAATCAGTATTCATCGTGTATCCTGGAGTAGAGATCTATCGCAATACATACCCCCGAGAACATGATGAAGAGCTCCAGCGATGCAATCCAGGAAATCTCACTGGCCGAGTATTGCTGGAGCTGATGGGTTTCATAGTAGCTTTGGAACACCCCAATGCCTATAGTGTCAGTCAGTGTGTGAATGGTAGCTAGAAAACAGGAAATCGAACATACAGTTGATCCAGCCGAAGCTACAAAATACACAGCAGAATGCTCCCGCTACCACTAGCCACGCTTGGAGGCCGCCATCGGGATACTGGCTGGGGTGCCATGGCATCGATTCAGGCGCAGGCTTCTCTTCGGGCGCTGGCTTCTCAATATCCGACTGTGGTGCAGACATTGTTTGGCCGGAAGACCGTTCGTCACTGAGCTTCTCGGTATCGGATTGCGGTGCAGACATTGTGCTGCAGGGAAATCGTTTGTTACTGAGCTGGATGATACTAGACGCATGTAGCTCGCTATGTCTGTATATATACATACTCTAATAGATATGCGTCTCGTTTCTCACTCGGGGTTCGCATCGGGACTCGCGGCTCGCATAAGGGACTGCCCCGTCCGCCCGCCGTCCGTCGCATGAGTTCCGGGGGAACCGGACGGACAAAGAAAAGATCAAAATGGAATCCAATCTAATCAGAACCCCCGGGTTTTCCCTCCCCTTTAATGCATGTGGCGAACACCATGTTTCCGAGAACCTGGCCCACGCCGCGAGCCAACCGGGCCCAAGAGCTGCTCATAGGAGTTGGTCATGACCTGCAACAACTGCAGCTGGTTTATGAAAGCCAGTGTCTGTAAGAAATGTCTTGGCAATGATATCCTGTTGGCTTTCCTGCTCAAGATGTAGCTTGTCAATCGACAAGGGGGAATTGTGCAAGACAGTCTAATTGATATCAACGGCTGCATGACGAACAAGCCAGTGTACAACTTCCAAATGTCCCCTTTTGGCTGGGGGACAGTGGAGGCGCTGTCGATACAGTCACGTCCAAACAACTTCTTATGGGTAATAGTTCCATTCCTCCAATGTGTATAGAGCTCCCTTAGATATGGCATAACTCAGTGCCCACCCATGTCAATGGCAGATATTCAGATCTAGTATTCCAGATCAAGAAAAAGCACATTGCTACGACAGCAGTGGGCATTGTTGATTCATGCGTATACTTCTGATTCAGAAGGCTGTTATTGAGCTCGCAATCCCAAGCTACCAGCAAGACGTAGAGCATTCCCAGAAAAGGGTGAGAGCAAGACCGATTGGGGACCAGGATATCTAAAACTCGGCTGTGTTTGGGGTCGAGGTTAGGCTATGGAGACGCGGGATACACCAACTGCTACAGAGTACTGATACCGAAATGAGTGATTTTGGTTTTCCGCAGGTGAAGAAGCGGGAGAGGTGCAATGAAGAATATGCCACTGTGCAAAATACAATTGCTACTCATTGAAAATAGACTATATATTTTCACTCATAAGCAACCACGCAAGCAGACCATCAGCTAGCTGACAGTGCGGGGTACGTTGGGCATCTATTTCATGAAAGACAGGGATCAGCCTCACTTGGAAGGCATTTTGATCCCTGCTAGTCAGTTTCAGCCCTTCGTACTGAATTACTTCTACCAATAAGAAACACGGCATTTCCAACAGCACAGAGTAAGGCATACTATGTCCCAATCAACTCTAGTGGCTGCGTCGGACTGTCCCGCTCTGACACTCAAACCTACCACTAAGCATCGTTCCCAGGGGCATGATTGTAGAAACCCGTGGCAGAATGGCGCTTGTGCTGTGCGGCTGAACAACTACCTGGAAAGAGTAGTGTTATTAGCGGGCCTTCGCTCGAAGAATATCAACTCCTAAGTCCGTGCCATAACACAGCTACGGAGCTTACCTTCTTGACCTCACCGACTTTCAATGTATAAGGGCTTCGTTACTTGCTGACCACCACAAGAGCTACGCGATTCCCTTCGCTTTGTCCAGTTAGCTGTGTCATAGGAGAAGGAAAGAGGGAGAAAAAGAAAGACACAGAGAGAGAATCTTCCGAAACATAAAATGGCAGACATATCTGTCCAGTTCCCCTGGGCTCTAAGCAGGGCCCAGGTCTCCGCCATCCTCGATCAGGATACCTATCATCCAACTGAAAACATGTCTGGATTACGTCCCATCGAGCTCAGGTTCATGGAGTTTGGCGAGACTGGCGAGGCTGGAAACTACCATTCGCTCAGCGCGGCCGAAACCAAGGCACGCATTGCGCAGTGGTGTCGGGATGCATTTGCTCTCCTCGATCCGGGAAATGGGGATCTAGGATCGCATCTTGAGCGGCTGGATGCCATGTTTTCAACACTGCTTATTTGCAGCTTCCTCGTCCATACCAAAAAACTAGCCAAGGACGACATTATAGGCGAAGCATGTGCCCTGCTGGCCCGTCTCCCGTCACATCCCCCAGAACTGCCGTTTCAGTATGAGAGCAAAAAGGGCCGGTCGGATCTGGACAGTCCATGGCCAGTCGAGTATTTCTGCGCCTCCCCTACCATCACGGGAGAGACTGTGGAGCCACGCGATAGATATACATGGACAAATCTTCGGGTTCTTTCCAGACCAAGTACGAATGTCGTCCGCATTGCTTTGTACTTAGTGATGGAACCGACCGCTGCCTTCACACTTACCAGCAATTATTCTGATACCATAGTCAGCCTTCTCAACATGGTAACGGACTTATGCCGAAGTTCGATAACCAAGGCCGATGCACAATCTTGGTTCATCCTGCAGGCGTTTCTGTGGGCAGCGTGGCAGCAGACCGTTATGTTACAAATGTGGTATGACGCCACAAGACAGCTAGACGTGGGCTATTCGTTCGAACGACATAACCATCTCATATCCCGAGAGATTCCTTCTGTGATGCCGAGGCGCGAGATTGTCGAGCGGTTGAGACCGACATATATGTGCAAATGGGCGTTTGAGCTGCTTCGGTCTGATCTAAGCTCGGTGACTCAGGATTTCAGGCGACTATTCGAGATCTATGAGCTTCACTTTGGTGACCGTGCGCCTCGCTGTAATCTTGCTGCTGCACCTGGTAGTCAGAGGTTGTGTGACGGCAAAGCGCCTGGAAACTGTCAGAGATTTGTGTCTGAGGGTGTCCAGATTCAAGCTGCTCACGATTTCGAGTGTCCTGGTTCTGCTTGCAGTTTCTTAACCTGGGATGAGCAGTCCTATAGGAGCATAAAAGGAGCAAGGGCAGTCTGTCTGGAGGCGACTGATGAGCAGTACATTCGATACCGTCCCGTGTCTGGTGAGACTATGGCTGTATCTCACGTCTGGAGCCACGGTCAAGGGGGGCGACCCGAGACTGGGTTCAACATATGCCTCCACAGGAGATATACCGCACTGGCTCAATCCTTTGGGTGCACGTCTTACTGGATGGACACGCCTTGTATTCCAACAGATGACGAGCTCCGAGACGAGGCGATCGGCCAGATAAATAGCAACTTCATCAATAGCAAGGTTACCTTGCTTGTTGATAGAGACCTCATGGAGATTGACATCCATCCTCTGACTCTACAGGCGGAGGAGGCCATCCTAGCAACATTGGTTGTTTGCGACTGGAACGTTCGTGCGTGGACCCTTCTCGAAGGCATGCGAGGCCGCTTGAAGCTTCACATTCTGTGCAAAGATAATCGTGTTATATCTCTGGTGGACGTGCTCTCCGATGTCTTATCAAAAAGTAGTCTGGCACTTGTATCTCCATGCTTATCCATTCAACACTATACCCCTACCGATAATCAGCGTCGCCAGTTCTCGGAAGAACAGCCTGTCACGACGGAGCAAGCCACCTGCCTCTTGAACCACAGACATGCCACCAAGGACCGAGACGTGATCATGATCTGGAGTCTTGTCATCGGCTCGAACCAAGTCGTAAGGACGGCCGAGGATTTTTGGAGGTCAACAGTGGGACAACCACTAGCAACCGGCTTTCTCGTGTCCAGTGCTCCGCGGATCAAGGACCGCGGATTAAGCTGGGCGCCATCACGCCCGAATCTCCTGCCCCCGACGGCCGGCACGCCAGATGGGAAGCAATATCCCGCCTTTGATGGGCAGAACAGCGTATGGGGCAAAATTCTCGCAGAAGGCTTCAGAGCGGAATGGCTTATATGCCCCATCCGCCGTTCTAAAATCCCGACGTGGTTCTCGTTGTATACCTATGTAGATCCCAACCCCCGTTTGCATGGTTACTATAAGGTCTACAACGGGGGCGCAAACGAAAAGATGGATCTGAAGAGTCTTCTCAAACTTCGCTCTGTGATTGCACCGCTTCTCAAACAGTATCGCTGGGTTGGCCTTTTGCTGCCCGCCCTTCGAACGCGATTGGCTTCTGGGGCAGTGGTTCCTCCCCAGCCATTCCTCTACCAGGGGGCAGCTAAGGGCCCATTACTTGTTGTTGTGGCCTCGAATGACGAAGAGGAGTGGGAGTGGCAGTTTGTTCACGAGTGGGACATGACATTCCAGTTGCCTGAATTTCAACTTGAGGAGTTGCTAATAGTTTAGCCACAATGGCACATCTTGAATCTATCCTAGTACTGATCTACTTGATACTACAACCAATGCCACACCATTCAGAAGCCTCATCCTAGCTCAGTAATTGATTGGTACTCCAATTAGGCGCCGCACCAGAACATGTGAGTGCCATTGGATGTGACATGCTCAGGAGAATGAGGGGTAAGTTAGCTTGACAAGGCTGACCGCAAGGCTTGACAGTAATTAATACATTTGACACCTCAGTGCCCCATGGTACTGTAAATCATCCTCCACATAACTTCCTCTTGTTCTCTACACCAACGATCTTCGCTTTGCGGATCGGTTCGCTCCCGGTTGATCGGCTTGTGACTGATATTCGATTTTTATTAATCTGGGCGGGCTTATAAATGGAGCCCGTCACTGTCCTTCATGACTATTCCGCAATCCTACGGATTCCCCAGTCTGCAGATTCGTCTACCATCAAGTCGGCATACAAAAGCTTGGCTTTGGAGAAGCACCCGGATCGTCAAAGGAACGAGCCCAATGCGACTGCTGAATTTCAATTGGTAAGCATGGCTGCTAACTTTACTTTCAAGCATGCGTCATCACTGATGCAGTTATGATCCGCTTAGCGAAGCATACGAACAGCTTCATCATGTTGATAAGCGCCGAGAATGCGACAGGGTATATCTATCGACAATACGTCCTGGCAAGATCAAAAATCGAAGGATAGCAGAACTAGACGGACAGCTTCAAGGACTCAAGAATAGGCGTGAGGGACTGGAAGCTTTATTATTCAAGGCAAAGAAGGACATGGTTAGACTGTACACAGAGAGAGACAGCTTGAAGGGAGAGAAAGAACGAATTGTGAGAGAAAGGCTACAGAGGAGACATGGTGGCTATAAATCCGCCCCTTTATGCCAGGCAAAGCAGCCGAATTTACAAGCGAGAGGCAACAACGAGAGTGTGCTATAGTTACCAGTATTTGGAAGCAGCGTACGAAGCTACGGAACATCGACATTAAACTAGAGGAAGTTCAAACACCTAGGGAAATTATTCAATCTACCGTTTGATCTTCGTGGACGAGTCAGGCTGTGATAAGAGGGCTGGGTTCAGGCGGACGGGATGATCTGCTGTCAGTGTGACCCCGGTTCAAATCCCCAAGGTCCACCGGGAGAAACGCTATCAGATACTACCTGCGTATGCTTAAGATGGAATTGTGACGCCCTAGATTTGGTCTAGATTTAGTGTAATTAATCTCGACCACTTATTGTTACTATGACGTCTTTGTTTGGTCTAGATTTAGTGCCGATTAAATTCGACCACTTATTTATTGTTCTCGGGACTACCTTTTTGGTATCTCAATTTAGAGCCCGTGCTAGGCTTCCTATGGAAGCCTTTATTCCTTGGTACAACGTATACAGAATGGTCAGGCGACCCTAGGTAAGCAGTAGAGAGGTGATAAAATAATTACAATACTCTTTCCGAGCTAGATTATCCTTGCATCTTCGCGTAAATGAATAGTGTTAGAAGGAGAGATAGGCATTTTGAGACTAAGGTTGCCCTCATACATTTTCTGTCCTCAGTTACCGGCGGCTCTACGCAAGCCTTGTAAGGCTTTAAGGACTGTAAATCCTATTTATGTTACAGATTGCCTGGGACCTATCATATATTCATCCACCGGAATGACCGGATACCTTAAAGTCTGATTGCAAAGTGGGGAGATCTAGTACCAAGGCTTTATAAACTTTGGAAGAATAGATCGCCCCAGCGAGTTGTACATCGTGACACGCTTGGTTCATTAATTCTAGGCTTAAGTACTATTTTCACGCTGATACACTGATGATGCTTAGATTATATTAATACTATGTAGTATGTAATATCGTCCAGTCGCATCCAGTTGCGTTAAGTTACTGGCTGGGTGAGTTTCCCGCTGAATTGACTTGATGCTTAAGTAGAATACATAATTATATAGTTAGATTAAATCTACTGACGAACGATTTCTCAGTGAAAGATTAATTTAGCACTATGGGTTTTCACAGAAGTTCATTTTCTGGACTTCAGCTAATCCACTCAATAGTCAATATTGCTGCTATAAAGGAGTGCCCACATTCTAATTATCACTATCCACCATTATCAGTTAACCTAACCCCCTAAGGAACCATTTTAATAGAGTGTCAAAATGCTATGATTGCTGCCCATGTTCTGCACGCGGGGCATATTATAATAATTAATTACGGAGAGAACAATAAATAGGAAAGGAAGCGAGAAGAAGAAGATGTCATCATTCCTTCATCATATCATGAGATAGATTGTGACAAAGTTCATAGTAGGCTCAGCGGACTAAGACCACGCTCTAATACAAATACAAGACCCATCAAATAGACACTTCTGTTAGACTATGAGGGTCCATAATGGATGAGCGGGGCCGGTTAATTGTCTAGGCTCGACTACACTAAATATATGTTCCTTAGATCCGATCAGATGATCGGCGGTGTACAGGAATAACGCTTTTTTGCTATTACGCAAAAGGTTGGGGGCAAAACCTCAGCGAAAAACCGCATGGGGCCCCAATTGCGGTTTTTGGCGCAGTCTAGTCTAGAGTGCGCTATCACTGGCCTAGAAACGGAGGAATAACGTCGGAATAGGATCGTATGCTAGCTTCCCACTAGCGGAAGCATTAAAGACTATAAACCTAGAAAGACTAGATAAGCCAGAAACGATCGACCAAGACCACTGCCACTGTAGTGAGCCAAATCCTCCAGGGAGAATGAGGTCGAGGTAGACCAGGAGATAGTAAGAGAGCGTACCAGGACCTTGCAGACTGTGTCCGATCTAGTAGTCGACTCAGATACCTCTAGACAAGAGGGTCACCTAGGAGCCGCCGGCATAGCACTTAACAATAATCTCAAGGTTATGGAATCACAACAGATTCAGGTACCTCTAAATAAACCTAATAGACTGATAGTCGGTTCGCGTAGCAGAATTAATAGGCTTTTTTATACAATCAGTATAGTATTTAAGATCGCCCATATCCATCCAAAGGCAAATGGGGAAACAACAACAGCAATGATTCTCTATAATAGTAAATCCGCCTTATAAACAATCCGAAACCCTGGGAATAAGTTACGACAATGATTATCCACAAAATCCTTTAGGCAGCGACAGAAGTTCAGGTAGAGGGAATTATGCTCTGCCTATACTACTATGTGCCTAGGCAAAATATAACTCTTCCACCCTCTGCTTATAAGGAAGAAACTAGTCATCTGAAGCACTAACCCTAACCCTTTTCTACAGACAACAAAGAGCCTTTTATGGGTATATATATATAGGGGATGACTTTTAATACTGCGAAAGTCAACAGGCCACTCAGAGTCTTTGCCAGTCCCAGTGTGCATCGAATAAGCTGCGTACCCCTTTCCCACAAGCACCAAATGCGCCTTAGACATATACCTATACCAAACAGGCAGTAGATACGCTGCAGGCTCCAGCTGAGACCATAAAAGCACAATACACATATTAGGGGTTGGAAGTTTAATAGACTTGATTGTATAATGCCTGGCGCCTTGCAGTATATAGTGCACCATACAAAAAGAAGCAACCTCCCATATCGATACTAATCCTCACCCACTTTGCCTAGCAGAGTGCGAATGCGAATACTAATGTGACCTCGAATGCAATTGAGCCCCATGCTTCGAGCTTGAGCGCCTTCCATGTCCATGAGCATGTCTATGCCGGCGCCGTTGCCCTTGCCCCAGCCCAGTCCCACCACCAGCACCAAGCTTACCCACCCACCTCGTCATAATGCCAACGAACACCAAAAACATCGCCGCAAGCAAATCGGGGATAAACCCCAACACAACACGAACAGCCAAACTCCCTGTCGTCGGGTTTAGATCCGCGCGCTGCGTTAGTTCCGCGATAAGCATGTATATCAGCGAGATCTCGACGAGGGGAAGAGCGATGAGGGTGCCGGTTAGGAGCTGTGTTTCGGGTGTCTTTGTGTTAGCATACCCATTCCCTGTATGCAAACCAGACAATGTCAGCGGTCTGGAAAAGGAAGAGATGAACATACCAACCCTTCCTCCCTCCCGGACAAGCCCGCCGGTGCACCTCGGTTTCCACCACTTTTCGACCCCCCAGCCCTCCCATGCCAAAGAGTCCACAGCCCCCACAAAACCAGCACACCCCACGTAACAACAGCACCATACCGACCTTGATATTGGATAAATCACTGGGCTTGGGCCTATCGCCCAACCACCCGCCAGCACCAACCCCAACCATTGCCACCCCCGTGGCGATGAGGACATGGATGAGCGCCATGAGTGCCCATTCGGTTCGTTTGCTAGGGGAAAGACAGTGGATTCACCTATATCATAAAACATATGAGACATTGCTCTTGCTCTTGCTCCTTAAGGAGTGACAGAAAATAAGGCTGGGTGTTGGGTCAGTTTTTGGGTAACGTACGCCTCATGCAACATCCCGTATATCGAAAGCAGCAGCGGCGAAAGCCCGATACTGGATATTATCTGGGTGCCTGTGTTGTGCGGGTCGTTGAAACCCATGGCGGCGCCGGTTACGCGAAGAACGCAAAAGGCGAGGAGGTAGAGGGTTGGAAGTGTTAGGAGAGCGTAGAGGGTGATTTGCGCGATGAGGAGGCCGGATGTCATCTTCAGTGCAGGAGATGAGGGAGTTGGTGTAGTGTAGGTTGGGAGAGATGGTGAATGGGGTAGAGTAGAAGATAGAGTATATCATCATTCCATCTAGGCAACAAGACCAGGGCATATAGTTAAGGGTCAAGACGCAGGGCAAGACGTTACTAAACGAGACCCAAAATCCTTGTCTATCAGAGCCAATCATCTGCGAGGCATCATATTATGCGAGGGATCATCACCTGAATCCAAACAGGCAATCCACCAAAGCTTGAACCAAACAAGACCAATTTAAGCGCCACGGGGGGAATCACAGAGGTGGTTGGATAGGGACTTTTGTTTGTTGTGTGGCATGAGATATAATCATTTCCACAGGCCAGGACATTAGGTGTTCCCAATGGGCAGGAACGATTTGTCGAAGAGCCATAATGTATTTGTGTCCAGCGTCTCCGATCCACCATATGTCGCGCGATGGTGCCGACAAGGCGAGAAAGTAGGCTAGAACCACCAAAGCGCGCGGCCTCCTCTTCTCGAGTAAGTCAACGAACTCAGTTGTCACGAACAAAGGGAACACCGTGAGCCGGCGACAGCTGATTTGCGGATGCTCGTTTGCTTCCATGGCCAGCCAGGTGGCGTTGATATGCGCGACTGCCCCTTGATATGCTTCTAGCGCTGTCTCGTCATCCTCGTGGTTGGGCACAGTCGGAAGTAGGAAGGAAAATGACCCAGCATCAGAATCGTCCGCAAGGGGATAGGAAAGGTATCAATAATACACCAGATATTCGCGGGGTGAGTATTACGCC
>JAABUG020152718.1:0-90916 GCA_011319215.2 Scortechinia acanthostroma | reverse complement strand
ATGAAAATAGGTGCGATGGAAGGGAATCAAGAAGGTCTCCGGCATATAAACGCGATCGGAGGCAGGCAAGCGGATGGAGTAGAGGATTTGAGACTCATCGACCTCACAACCTCTGCACATTGCGGTGGGTGTGAAGCTAAGGGATCCTCGATGTCATGGAAGATCACTCACCTCCATATCTTCCAGACTATCCTGTTGACTGATACATCTGAGCACATTCTTCTTGCTGCTCTCCTGCATTTCGCCCGCAAGCAGAAGCTCATCGAGGATGAAGTATGCCTTTTGGAAGTTGAATATGATGTCGAGCTCGCAAACATTGCCGTAATATTTGTCCATCTGCTCGACATATCGATGCACGATTTCGAGGGTAATCAGTTCGTTATCGTCGGAAGCGCAACCGGCGATGAAGAACAGGGAGGCATAACGGCGGTAGACGACCTTGGTGTCTAAGAAAGGAAGCGACAAGAGTCAGTTTATTAATGCTGCAGTGTACGATGGCAATTCCTGGGGATGGAGCGTACCTTTGTACTCAAGGAAATTGCACATCCGGGTCCGACGGGACAGGACGAGCTGGGTCACATCTTTGATAATCTTGGCCTTCTCCTTGGGAGAGAGAGTCGTAAACCATTTGGCAAGGCGCTGGATAGGAGCAAATTTCGATCAGTCAAGGAGCCCTGGAGTCAAATCAAAGAACTGGGTGGGCCACGAGGCATACCACTTTGCCCTGCCGCGACAACAGGATCAGGTAACTAGGGGACCGTCAGTATGAGTCATAAACAGTAGACGAACCTCTCAGCAAGAACGCCTTACTGAATTGCCATTGTGTTCTCTGGAGTACGATGAGATAGCAAACCAAATGCCACAACTGGGTTTGTGGACAACTTTAGGTCGGAGAAGGAGCTGGAGAAATTATTTGCGCGGGCCGTGTGGGCGATGGGGGGAAATTGCCCCGCTGACATTATTCAGGAACATCTCACCTCACGCATCTCACACGTTCTTGGGCGAGCTCTCCACACAATATCTGAATAATTATCCTAATTTAGATTGTCAGAAGCCAATTGATGGAAGGATATTGAACAGGACTGTTACCATGATGGCACAAATTTAGGGGACATAACCAGCCACAGCAGCTGCGTTGGTCTACCACCTAAACCAGCCCCTTTGATTGATCTTAGCTGAGCCCTACCTAGTAATATTCTAGAGCTTTTACAATGCTGATATTATTTGAGTCACTATTTTCAGTAGGCCTCAGCGAGGGTAGAGCATAAGCATATCCTCTTTGGTAATGGGTATGATGGTTGGCTAAGGTGTACGTATCCTCTGAAGGGTCGTCTCGTAGCGATCTAAGCCATGCTTCATGCCAATATTCGCTGCGACTGTCGCAAATCGCACACTCAGAGAAACACAATTAATTACGACGGTACGCCTATAAGGACACTTATTTTCTTGACTCCAAATGCCAAGTATTGGAGCAATTCTGTTGTTTTACTTCGGTCGCCTGGTCTGTGCCAAATACGGTATATATATTGGGCTGTAGAGTACTGCCAACCCCGCTACATCTCTCTCAGTCAAGACAACACAGGCCACATAAAATCTCTCCGTGCAAATACATGGCCATTGAAATAGCTGTGTACCTGCTTTTCCCACCTATGACTTTGTACAAGTCGTCTTGTGAATCATATTGATGAACCTGGATTTTACACGAGAGCTAGGGTGTTTCATTACCACTCAAACATTGATGTTCAGTGTTCTTCCAGGAGGGCCACTATCCGACGACCCATTCTCTCACTTCCTCTAGAACACCCTTGGGCTTAGCTGCAATTGAATCTTGTTTGAAGAACATTATTCTGACAGTCTGGTCAGATGGAAGCTCGACAAATCGCAGATACAGCCTGTTCACAACCAACCACCACTTGATGATGGCCTTTATGTTATCTGACCGACAAGCTTCCGAAATGTCATCCTGTCAAAGATCCGAATTTTTTTATCGTCGGAACGTGGCCTAGATGGACGATCAAGAACTCAGGTTGGGCCGGGAGTCAAGGTGATTGGACCTGTCAGTCATACTGCCATATAACTCCACAATCCGCCCCTCCCTCAGTTTGCACTTTGCGGGGTTAATCCGGGGGCTTTGCGTTGCGGGCATTTGGGTTTCGGATGCACCAACAAATGCCGAGGGCCATCTAAGTCGGATTGACATCGGGTTCGAAGTTATGCTTTTATCGGATCAAGGGAAGACCTCAGCTGTCAGAGATGGTGGATGGCGCTGGGGATATAAATGAAGCCATGGTGTCCGTCGCAGACCATAGCTTCCAGGAAAGGATTGCAAGGCACAGACTCACACTTCTTAATAAACACATGCGAGCTTATTCTAGTCTACTTTCGACACGATGACAAATTTGAATCAGCCTGAAGACCATGTTGATGTGCTCATTGTTGGGGCTGGGCCGGCTGGCCTCATGTTGGCAAACTGGATGAGCCGATTAGGAATCAAGACTCGCATTGTGGACAAGCGCAGTACAAAGGTTGGTCATTCGATCTTCATATTGAACGCTTGCTGATTTCTCGCGCAGGTATTTAGCGGCCAAGCAGACGGGCTCCAGTGCAGGACATTGGAGATCTTTGATTCCTTTGACATGGCCCAACGCGCGTGGAGAGAATCGAACCACATGCTGGAGATCTGCCTCTGGAACCCCGACAAGGACGGCGTTATTCGTCGATCTGACCGTATTCCCGATACTATCCCTGGCATCAGTCGCTTCCAGCAAGTCGTTCTTCATCAAGGCCGCATTGAACGGTTCTTCCTTGACTCCATCAAGGAACCCAGCAATATTACCGTGGAAAGAGGAGTGATGCCCACTTCTTTCGAATTCGATGCCTCTAAAGCCGCCGACGTCAATGACTACCCCATAACTGTCACCCTGCGCACCTTGACAGAGGAAGAGGCCACTCCGAAGCAACAGCAGGCCACGAACGGCGCTGCTGTTAGCGATGGCTTGTTCCGAAGCAACCTCGCCCCAGATGATACGGACGACCTGCTACGAGCAGCTGAGCTGAATAGCCGTGCGAATCAGACCCAAACCGTCAAGGCTAAGTTCATGGTTGGCTGCGATGGTGCCCACTCGTGGGTCAGACGCCAACTCGGCTTTAACTTGCAAGGAGATTCGACAGATTACATCTGGGGAGTGCTCGATATCATTCCCATTACTGATTTTCCGGATATCCGTATGCGTTGCGCGATCCATTCTGCGAACGCAGGATCCGTCATGGTCATTCCTCGCGAGAACAAGCTCGTTCGGCTATACATTCAGTTGCAGTCAACAGTCACCGGAGGTGGTAAGGCAGATCGTTCGAAGATCACGCCGGATATGATTCTCAAGTCCGCACAACGCATCCTTCATCCATACAAGCTGGACTACTCGTACTGCGACTGGTGGACTGCGTATCAGATTGGTCAACGAGTTGGAGACAAGTTTTCGCTACAGGAACGTGTGTTCCTGGCTGGCGATGCAGTGCATACCCACTCACCCAAAGCCGGTCAGGGTATGAACGTAAGCATGCAGGACAGTAAGTGCTATTCCATCCTCCGTAGTGATGAAACCGACTAATGACATTCAGCTTACAACTTGGGCTGGAAGTTGGCTCATGTGGTCAAAGGCTACAGCGACAGCGCAATCCTCAAGACCTACCAATCGGAAAGGAGGCGCATCGCTCAAGACCTGATTGCCTTCGACTATCGCTTTTCTCGCCTCTTCTCCGGACGTCCAGCCAAGGACGTCATGGATGAGGAGGGTATCAGCATGGAAGAATTCAAGATGGCGTTCCAGAAAGGAAACATGTTTGCAAGTGGTATTGGTAAGTAATGCAGTCGTTCTCAGCATTTGAGGTTACTCGGTCTGATATATTGAAACAGCCGTCGACTATGGCTCTAGCCTTCTCATTGCAAAGGCGGGAGACTCCGGCGAACAAGGCGATGGCACGGATGTCGCAAGCAAAGACAAAAGCCTCCGGGTAGTCAGCAAGCAGCAGCTGTCAACCGGTATCTCAGTTGGCATGAGAATGCCGAGTTTCAAGGTGCTCAACCAATCCGATGCTCGGCCGTGGCATCTCCAAGAACTGCTGAAGAGCAATGGCCGATGGCGCGTGATTGTCTTCGCGGGCGACCTTACCAACGCCGAGAATTTCGGCCGCTATAGCCAGCTGGGAGAGAAGCTCAGCAGCCCGACTTCATTCCTTCGCAGATATACGCCACCTGGACAGCCGATCGACAGTGTTATCGAAGTTCTGACTGTCCATGCTGGACCCCGCACAAGCATTGAACTCTTAGACCTCCCCGAAATATTCCATCCGTATAGCGAGAAGCAAGGATGGGATTACTGGAAGGTGTTTGCGGACGATCAATCCTACCACGAGGGTCACGGAAAGGCGTACGAGAACTACGGTATCGATCCCAGACGTGGAGCGAGTGTTATTGTCCGACCAGACCAGTACGTCAGTTGGCTCGGTGAAGTGGATGATTATGAGGACATGGAACGCTTCTTCTCTGCGTTTATGAAGCCACAGCCGCAGCTGGCCCAGAAGGAGCTTCCCGTAGCAGCGGAAGCTTCCACTCTATGAACTGCCTTTACCTGCCTTTCTTTCTAACATATGTGGATGATTCTCAATATGGTGGATCTTTGCTTGATACCTTTTGTCTTATCGTCCCAAGTCGGATGATATCTGTGAAATACTCTTTCAATCATAGAAGAATTTTTTTCGGACGGACCATGGGCAGAGTTTGACTTGCCAGATCAGGATTCTGGATCTGTACTGTTACTGCATTCATCAACCGTGAAGAGCCGACAACGGGTTCGAGTCTCGACCAGTGGATCATACATCGATTAAGGAAGTCGATCCATAAGGCTATGTGGATATATGTGGATATCTGAGCCACTGTAGTTAGAATCGCGAGTGGCTCGACCGGTCCACTGTCCCATGGATCACTGAGATAGGGTTATTGTACGAGTATAGCTCTGCGAATTGACTTCGAAACTGTTGCAGCGCATATGGTGACGGAATCATCATTTCATATCGGATTCATGCGGAAGAGAGTGATGCTTTTGAGCTCCAACAATCCTTGCTGGTACGAGCAGTTATCACATACTACGTATATAGCAGCGCAGTAGTTGTATGTTATGTTAGAATAACCCCCTGCATATGCACTGACGCCTAACAACTGCTGTAGCTCCCTCACTGCTAATAACGATCAAGATCTGTGACCCTGACCACACCTCGTTTCTTCACATGATAAAGTCTACATATGGACTAAGACCAGAGATTAATCTGATTGATCCATACGGTGGCCCAACTTGTACAGAAGTGGTGATTTCATGATCCCTTCCCATGCATGACGTAGCAGATTGTCCATTTCGGCAGCATATCGTCATTGTCGGCCTCCGGACATTCCGCACAGAATAAAATATCCTTCATCCCTAGAATCAAGCAGCGCATCAGATCTACGCTTTGCCATCTTAATTTCCTTGTCGTGGCACTCGTCCGACTGCGTGTTCGATTCCTACTCCTTCGCGTCGTGGTGACTTACCCCGTATACTAGCTACCGCAACTATACAATCGGGCCCACATAATCGCCAAAAGAACGAGATATAACAGCAACCAGCTCAACAGTTAGTCAAAATGGACCTCAGAAAAATTCAGCTCGGCCTGAGAGTATGGGAGGTACGTGTGACTTTCATCTACAGACACAACATCTCTCTCCGGTGGACGATAGCTAACAAGCGAGCAATGTGTAGTTCGTCTTCTCCGTGCTCGTCATGGCCTTGATTGGCAACATCATCGCCATGGCGTTCGCAGGCAACCCCGCCACGATCAACTACAGCATGTTCACTGCGACATTCTCGATCGTATCGCTGTTCTACCTCATCCCGGCCTCGATCAACCTTAACTGGGCCATTCACCCCATCATCATGATCGTGCTGGATATCTTGAACAACATCTTCTTCTTGTCCTGTGCAATCGCACTGGCTGCTCGGCTGCATGCCCGCTCCTGCAGCAACGATGTACGTCGACATCCATACCTTTTGTGATAACAGCGACTAACGAGACTAGAATTACACCCTCCACAACGAAATCACCAACGGCGCACACAACCGTCAGAAGCGATGCCGTGAGGCTCAGGCCTCTGTTGCGTTCCTGTGGTTCGCTTGGGCTGGATACATGGCTTCGACGGTCATCTCTATCCTGCAGGCTCGTAGCTCTATTGGCGGGGGCGGCCGCGCCGGTCGTCCTCGCGTAGGACGCCCTGCTGGACACCCTGGCATGACTCAGGTCTAATTGTCAGTGGTACTGTATGTGGTGCATGGCGACAAGGCTCTGACCGGTCAGTAGTCTTCGGTAGCAGACGTCTCTCGCCAAAGCTCATACGACTGTAACGAAACTGTCAGTGATGAGAGGTTCTGCACTGGCGTCAACGATGTACGACTGTGGATGATCTCATGCCGATGAAAAAAGGCTGGGGTTGACTAGGGAAAAGACTATTGGTACTTAATGATAATCTGGGTTCACCATTATAGGAGTCATGGGATGGAATATGGGTAGGGGTGGGGAGAACTGGATGATTGGAGTTTGGTTTCTTTCATATTAGTTCATCTGTACTTTATACGTACTTGGATGCTTAATACTTTGCTTTAATGTACTATTTGGGTGTATACAAAAATCATTTCATATCAACAAGAGGATAAAAATAGCCATCGACATCGACAAATCAGTCCAACATCAAATATCTGCACTTTGCCGCTTGACCGTCACAGTCATCGACTTTCGCACATGATCCTTTGCATCTCCGAAGTATCTTCCTGATCGAAAGCTGCAATTGAAAGCGTCAGCCAGATACAAAGCAACCTGTCCGACACATACGTGACATACCTCCAATTCAAATTAGCCATCACGACATTCTGCACTCCGCGGATATACTGCTGCACTTGAGCATCGACATGCTCACCCCAGCTCGGAAGCTCCGCCAGGGCAAGATACCAGTCCCTGTACCGAGCGACGAGCATATTGCCGATATGGTTGAATGCCATTTGAGCAGGCATGCCAGAGTGGCGGCATATGGCGACGACGTTGTGGGTTACTCCTTCTTTCTGTTGCACATCAGTATCATTCCGAGAACGAGTGATAAGGATAGGGTTACCTCTTCCTTGCAGTAGGAGAGTATATCGTTTTGTCTGTTCATTAGCATTAGCACTTAGCAACTGGTGATCAGAATGGAGACATACAGCAGAACAAGATCAACCCCAATACGCTCAATCTCCTTGATACTCCTGCAGTCGAAGACGTGATCTGGGATGTCCAGCTTGTGTGCGTATCTGATGGTTTGAGTGAATGTACCTAATGGCATGCATGGGGTTGACGTACTCGACCAAAGCGAAAAGAGGCGCAACGCCCGCCGACTGCCTTCGCAACGCCAGCATCTCGTCGAGAGACGGGTATCGGCCCATGGAGCAAGTGCGGACTTGCTCTATGCTGCCCTTGCAGTACTCTCCCATTGAAGCGGCGAATCTGCGTCTGACTCCTGTGTAGACCGTATGAGTGGTGTCCGAGGAGGGTCCCTAAGTCTACGTACCAGCAGGAGAAGCCTGGGTTCGTTAGCGAGAATGACTGACGGAAAGTACCGCACAAGGGTCATACCTGAGCTATGCGCTGCCATACCGTGTTATGAACTCGAACCAGGGAGCTTTCAGCCTCAGACGGCTGCGCACCCTCGTCCTGCATCCCGGCAAGTAAATTATCGATAAGCTGCTGAGCCCGAGCAGGATCGTCCTTCAGGCCTCCGTTATCGAACACTGCCGAAGATATGCTCAGCACTCGGACTACAAGCGCTTTCAAACAATGGAAGAACCTACTATCATCAAACGGAAACACCCAATTCCCCCAATCACACACCGTGCGCAATTCCTCCGGACCAGCATCCGGCGCCGCGATGGAGCAGAAGTACGAGAAATCAGTTTTGTGCAGGATCCGCCTTGATCTCTCATCGAAGGAGCATTCACTGGACAAACAGACGGTTTAGTAGGCTAGAGGTCGTGCGTCTTGGGCGAGGTTGGGTTACTGACTTGGCCAGCCATTCTTCGGATTCCTTCCTCACCTCGGAGTAGTAAGGATTGACTAGAGGGTTCTCGGATAGGAATAGGACGAATAGTTGGGGGAGGTGGACGGGGATATGTGTATCCTGTGGAGTTGTACGCTTCTCGCCCAGTCGGACTGGGTGGTCGTGTACCAGAATGTCCGTCATTTTGGTTGATGATCAGAGATGATATAGAGAATGGCCGTTTCCTTGGATTCGTAGAATCAATATGATTCTTATCTTCATGTTTGGAGGCCATCGTAACGAGCGATCATGATCTTATACCCAGAATCCCCCACGCTGATCAGGTATGGAGCGGAGGGTTAAGCGACAATGAACCTCCCTCCAAGAACAATAGTACGTATCAAATTTGGCTTGCGATAACCCATACTCCAGAAGTTAAGATACTCCTGATAGCGCTAAGCATAATGTTTCTGTCATTGGACCCAAAGTTCGGAGTCTGGTTGCGAGGTACGGTTTCTTTCATTCTTGCCGCTGACAAATGTGGTAGTCTGGTAGATAGGGTTCGCCCCGTCTCGCTTGGCCTGCGTGGCCATCAATCACAGCCGCAAATTTGATATCGTGCACTCATGCTATCTCAACGAACGAGTTCGTGGATTCAGGGACAAAGAAAATGGCCTTGATATTGTTCTCCACTGTGGAGAGAACCACTGACCACATCATTACGACGCAAGAGGCAACTATTGAGCCGCTATCTACGGCGTAGATCATTGCCTGAACTCTTCGCTTACACACGATTCCCGCGCGTTACCAGTGACTGAATTCTATATCCGATCTTATAATCTGACCTGGACTCAAGATGGTAGATTCAAGGTGACACAGCGAGCAGCTGAAGATGCAATGGTTACACGATCTGTCGCAGAGCGGTTTATCTGAACAGTGTTCTCGCGGATAGGTAACCCCCAACTTCCAAGACTCCCTTCTCTCAACAGTATACTGACTCAATCCCGGCAGATTGGTACACTAAAGCCACGCTGGAGTCTCTTTTCTTTGTCTCTCTCTTCGAGACTCATACTCGCCTGCGAGGGTCCTCGAGATCGTCGACGGGGAACTGAACCCGAGTGAGAACCGGTTCTATCCCGCGTTTGGCGAATGTGAGACCCTGATATGGACTTCATCGGTTGGAAGGTACCGGTTCAACCTCGTGGATAGGTAGCACCCAACATGCGAGATTCCAGGAAGTGTACTGACTCTATCCCGACAGATCGGTACACTAAAGCCACCGCGAGTCTGTTTTCTTTGTCTCTCTCGTTCTCGTTCGAGATGGACGTCGAAGATCGTCGACGGGGAAGTGAACCCGAATGAGAACAAGTACTATCCCGTGTTTGGCGAATGTTAGACCCTTGATATGGACTATCTATAGGTTGGAAGGTTACCGACCTCGTTTGTCGACCTCGGCTGCTCTTACCAGTATACAGACTCTATCCGGACAGATTGGTACCCTAGAGCCACTGTGAAGTCTGTTTTCTTTGTCTCTCTCGTCCTCGACTGCAATCGCCATCGAGATCGTCGACGTGGACCCAACAGAACGAGAGAATGAGAACGGGTTCCATATCCTGCTTGGCGATGCAAGACGCTTGCCATGGACTCCATCGGTTGGATGGTTGCCGATCTCGTTGGTGCGACCTCGCGCTGCGGCGTCATTATGGCCTCACTCAATTGCCGAGTCTCTGGCCTAGACTCTTGGTCCGAGCATGATAGGCATCATACAAGGCAGAAGTACCTAATTCGCCACGTTATGTCTCCTCTACCCCCAATTTCAAATCCCAGCAGCGGTCTCTCAAAGATACTTCGCTAGCCGGTTGCCACCTTCCAACAGGAAACAGCGGAATTGACCCGAGACACGATAGTTCTTGATTTCTTTGTTCGATCAACGCAATGGCCGCGTATGCAATGAATGGGTCGGCTACTCCGGCCTGATGGCCTCGCCATGAGAGTTTGGAGAGGAGCGGATGCTCTAGCCTGTGATCTGATCATCACCAGACAATGCTTTCTCGAAGCTGGAAAGGGGACTCAGATGAAATAGGCCTATATAATGTCGTAGCTGGAACAGTTGATAGCTAGCCATAAAGAACTAGAGCACAATAGCAGTATGTCTCCTACTTCCTTTTTTTCGAACTCTTCCCCACGTGTCGGCGAAACGATAAGCAAATGGGGCTATTCGTTCAAGTGGACTGATAGCCACCTCCCCAAGGAAACACTCAAGCCTCTGCGCCAGGAGTATGATACCCTTGGTGCAGCGGCCCTGGAGCGAATCCAGGCGGTTCGAGCTGCTCTGCTTGAAGAAAGCAAAGCGAAAGGCACTTCTCCTCCCCCGAATGACCTCTACATTGTTCTTCGAGATCACCACAGCGAAGACGAGACTATGTCCCGGTTCTGGAATGAGGTCAATACCGTTCCTGACTGGGTGGACTGGGACCAGCTCCAGCGAGGCCAGAGGTTCTTCTACCGGTATGCTATTGCAAATATCGTCGGCTTTGCGTTGCAGGGATTTATGGCGGAGAATTCGGTAAGCTTTCTTCCCTTCTGGCGTGCAGCTTGTAGCAGACTGACAGTCCTAGGCCGCCTCAGGCGTCGTCGAAGTCCTCGTCCGGACAGGCGGTTTCTCCACGCGCATGCTCCTCGGCCGGCTCCTCGAGACCTTCCAATGGCTCGTCCAAGTAACCCACAGCCTGGCCGCCATCCAACCCGGCGGCGACGGCCACATCGCAACAATCCGCGTCCGACTCCTCCATTCCGCCGTCCGGCAACGAATCCTCAAGCTCTGCGAGCGCAAGCCCGACTACTACGACGTGACCCAACATGGGGTTCCCGTCAACACGCTCGACTCCATCCACTCCATCACGACGTTCAGCTGCAACCACATTTGGCTCCAGCTGCCCAAGTTTGGGATCAAGCCTTCCCAGCAGGAGATCGACGACTATATTGCGTTATTCAGGTACATGGGCTACCTGCTCGGCACGCCAACTGCCTACGTTGAGACAGCCCAAAAGGCCAAATTGACTATGGAGAGCTGCTACCTGCATGAGCTGCGGATAACGGAGACCTCGCGCGTCGTGGCTTACAACTTCGTGCAGTGTGTGCAGAATCTGCCGGCGCCGTTCCATGTGTCCAGGGGCTTCATTGAAGCTGGGAGTCGGTGGATAAACGGTGACGAGGTCTGTGATGAGCTTGGTCTTGGACGGCCGGGGGTACTGCATTACCTTGCTTTCAGGGGGCATTGTATGCTGGTGCTATCTATGGCATGGGTGCAGCGGCTTGTTCCTGGTTTTGATGGTTTGGTTATCAATGTGAGTCCTCCCAGTTTAGTTTATGAAGAGGTGCTGACCAGGCGCTCTAGTTCTTTCGATCGATTCTATACCGAGGCCTTGTGCGCAGGAAGTCCCGGACTAGCTTTCAGTTTCAGTATGTTCCGCAAGAGGGTAAGAAAACTGGTAGGGAGGCATACAAGGCAGGCGGGAAAGTTCAGACCGAGCAGAAGGCGAGTCGCGTATCCATGGGCCTATTTGAGCTTATATTCTTGTCTGTGGTCCTTGGCTTTGGCGGTATCACGGTAGGAGGTATGTTAGCAGTTGGGCTTAGGCTACTTGGACTGAGTGGAAGAAGAGCACTGTAAGAGGAAGAATAGAATAGTATCAAACTATCTTCAGCGCTGTGTAGAAGAAATCCAAGCAAGCAGTCGTCCTTACTCGGACGTTCCAATTTATTCCTTCTTTCAGTCCCCTCCTCGTCATCCAAGTAGTACAAGTCTCGAAGGATCTGAAGGATCTGAAGCTCATGACCATGTCTCGGGGAACATGCCTACCCTAAGGCTTTCCAGAGCACCTATTGCTCTACGAATGGTTGGGAAAGTAAGTACAAAATAGCATCAAACTATCTTGAACGTTGTTTCGAAAGAATCCTTGAAAGAGCGATCTGTGTCCACGGCGTTGGACAATCTACCAGACTCATCTGTCTCTGGAGTCTTAAGACTCGAGAGAAGACCGCCCTCCCGCTCAGCAATGCGCCTTCGCTCTTGCTAGGACGCGCCGCGAAGATCTGGTTCTCAAGTCAATCCTTGACGACGACCAAGTACCCGTTCCGAAGTCCAGAATAGTATAATAGTATCGACCTATCTTGAATGTTGTTTCGAGAAATCCTACCACATAGTGCTATATCCAGTCGTACCCATGACTCCATGAGCAATCCACCTTCGCACACACCATGGCACGACGAGCGCTCCGAGGGGCCTCTGTGGCTCTGCCTCTGCCTTATTTTGTTTCGTCTTTTCTTCCGTTGGAAAACGACATCCCCACACGCCCCAAACCTACTCCCCTCTCTGAGGCCATATTGCAAGATTAACGGGGAATCATTGTAGCCCCAGCCAGCCAATTTGAACGGCTCATCGTCTAAGAGCCGGAACGGGGCATGTTCATGGTATAACTCCATGTGCCTGTGCTTGTCTTATCCCAATAATACCCCCCTTGTGATGTGATGCCCCGAGGAAAAACTGGCTGTTGTCCAGGAAGGATCTTCTGGGGAAGTTCAAGCCGTTACTGAGGACAAGTTGGGTACGACCAGCATAGGCAGGGCGAGGAGCCATGCGGAGAAGAAGAGAGGAGAAGGGAACCACAGAGTCCGGCGTAGAAGCAGAAGGCACGCTCAATATCGTTACAAAAACGTCTTCAGGCGTTCGGCTGGCATAAGCACTTCCCCCTCTGACCGGGACCACTCATCTGGGGTTAAGGCGAACTGTCCGAGTGCCTGGACTCGACTTCATATAGCGAAGAACTGGGCTGGGACCGCTCCGCAGAAAAGAGGCTACAGATCTCATCCGCGCCGGAATCCTGCTCGTCCGCGGGTCCAGAGGCCCGGGACAATGCGACCGCCGTGTGATCCTGTAACGCCTGGTGGGCTGGTCGTTACTGTTGCCACAGCGATTGGTTTCTAATCCCCAGCTGTTCATGCCTGGTAGTGGTATAGATCCCCAGATGAGTCGCCTCTCCAGAAGGGGGCTGAATTCCTCCGCGGAAGTCAATGTCGTTCAAGTACCGATTAAAATCAAAGTCCTTGGCTTCAAAGTGCTTTTCCACGCAAGCATGTCTGGGGGCAAGCGAAGCACAGCCACGTCAGACCCGCATAAAAGCAGAAGGCATCCCCGATATTATGTCGGAAACGTCTTCAGGCGTGCAAACCGCATAGGCAGCGCCGCCATGCGTAGAAGGTTATCTCATCGAGTCGGTACTCTGGCCGTAGAACGGAAGAACCACAGCGACCTCCGGCTTCCAGAGAAGCAGAAGCACGCCCAATATTGTATCGACGACGTCTTCAGGCGTCATGCGAGCAACCCGCATAAGCAACGCCGCCATGCGGAGAAGAGAACAAAAGAAGAGAGGGCAAGCGGACCACAGCTAACTGCATAAAAGCAGAACGCATGCCCAATATCGTATCGACGACGTCTTCAAACGTGATGCGAGCAATCCGCATAAGCAGCGCCGCCATGCGGGGAGGGAAAGAAAGAGAGGAGAAGCGAACCTTATCGACTAGCATAGAAACAGAAGGCAGCTGCAGCAGAGCTCGGTTAGAATGCGCCAATTCAGAAAGACGGGAGGCTCACAAGACAAACGCGAAAAGGGCTCTGAGAAGCTTCACCAATGCTCGCATCCAGATATAGTAGGAGACCGACTTCAGTGGAGTCGAATGAATTGGGGCGGCATTGTCGAGGTCAACACCCTTTTCAATTGAAACAGACAACACGTAAGCACGTTGGGTATTATGCTGAAGAGCCGCCGCAGGGTAGGTCTTTTGCTGAAAGTCGACATCTTCTTTTCGTAATGATTGACGGCTCTCCTCTTCGCAGGTCTAGCAGGAAGAACTGCTTATCTTGTATGCCAACGGAGTCCTGCTGCCCTAGGAACGTCGAGTACTGTAATTCAAGACTCCATGTGACTCGCCGCTGAGTATTCGATTCTGTATGTCACCGATGTCTTTGCCTCGCTCCTTGCTCTGGTCCTTGCTCAGGTGATCGTTCCAAAGCTCTGTCACTATGGCTTCACCATATCTGACCGAAGCCAGTCGAGCCATTCGTTGTTGTCCTGGAGGTATTATGTTGGACAGCGGCAGGGCATCGTCTTCTTCTTGTCATCAATGTCCTCCATATTTGTCATTGCCCTGGGTTCAGGGTGCCTGACCCTCAGCAAGCAAAGGAGTCGAGTCTGCCAGAGCGACGAAATGCACACAATCCTTGAGAATGAACTCCCGGATCAATCCAGGAGTTACGATACTGAACTCCGTCGACTCAACCGGGGACACGTTATCGATGCTGGATTCATGCCCATGAAGCTGTTCGGCGCTGTGTGCAAGCATCTCGGTCGGTTAGTCGTCTGCACGAGAATGATTCTCCCTGTTGATCCGCACGAATCGCGGAAGAGGACTCAAGCGGGCAGTGCGTGTACGGTGTACCCTCAGCGTGGTCCACAAAGAATAGTGCCCGGCTCGTCATGCAGCAATCCTTTGATCAGCTCCCCTACCATGGTTCCTTCGAGTACGGCAAGGAGAAGACCAATGTTTAGACCCATGATTCCCGCCATCCTGGAAAGACCCCTGTTAGAATGCGCCTAAAGTATGCTGAACGGCCGCAGGCAGAAAGAGAGCTTGAAACAGCACGGGACAGCGCAGATTGGTGGCCACGCACAGGACATTGATCTCTGCCTCCAGTTTCTCAATGGCTTGCTGGCGTGTTGTTCCGTACATCGGACTCTCGGTTTCTTGGGCTTGAGCGGCGGGCGTCGCGACGCCGGGAGGCGTGCGGACTTTGTTGGCAAAGTGGGATCCTTGAGCAGGGTAGGGTTTTTGGTTTGCCGTCAATGTTCTCGGTTTTCGTAATGGGCCTTAGGCTCAGGGGAACCCAGACCCTAACTAGTAAGGGAGTTTTTGCAGCGAGGAAAGGCAAGGCACCAATCCTTGAGAATGAACTCCCAGGTAAATCCGAGCTACGGTATCGCATCTCCATGGCAGCCGAAGCTGTGTTTGACGTTGAACGCCAGTGGCAGAGGATAGTGCCCAGCTCATCGTGCAGTCGCCCAGTTTGAGCCCTTTGAAAGTAATGCCGTCTTGAACTTCTCTGCAAGCTCGTCTTCGACTTCATTGTCCCCTCCTTCTCATCCTCGTCCATGTCGTCCTCCTCGGCTTCCTTGACCTTCATCTTGGAGGGCCATACCCTGCATCACGCCAAAACATAGAGCATGGCGATGGTGCCGAGTAATAATTTGCTGATTGTGCGTGCCGCCGGCTAATATCACCTGCGGGCATCATGTGTCCTGTCGCTGCTTTGTTTCTGGCCCCCAGAGGAAAACAGCTCGAGTTGACCCCTAAGAACTTCCACGGGTCCCTGAAACCCTAACCCGTACAATCCAAGAATAATTGATCATCACCTTCCTGTGGAGGCTGTTGTAAACATCGGGTTTGTATTGTTACCTCAAGGACGTTCCAGGCAGGTCCTCCGAATCGACATTCGCATGAAATTGTTCAGTGGACTTGGATTGTCCGAAGCATGGGTCCATGTGTAAAGGTAGTCTACCACGATGGCTGTGGTAATCGATCATTACCCCAAGATATTCCACTTCTTCCATGACGGCTCCGGTTAGCGCCCATCACCTCCAGGCCAGTTCATTTCGTCCAGGACGTCTTGTGATACTCAATCATGGCTCCCGGGACGTCCACCCCGGTTCTCCGAATCGACATGCGCATGGGCCCATTGGAGATAACTTGTCCGGCGCCTGTTGGACTTGTAAATGTCCAGCTAAAGAAGTAGTCCCTCAGATAAATTTGACATCCAATCGTTGGACTGTTGTTGGGCGTCTTGCGTCAGGCGTCATGCGAGCCTTCTATCCCAGGCCAACGCCCGCTGATGCGGAACTTCTGTTTCTGAATCTGGGATGTGCTGACTATCGCCAGCTTCTGCTCATGCGAGGCTACCAAGGGCCCATGAGAACCGGATCGATGAGTGACCGGCATAGAGATGCCAAATGTGGTCTTTGATTCCGTTCAGGCCGATTCCGTCGCGACTGAACAGCGCGGCAGAAGCGTTCCCGACGTCGGAAAGGATCTTGGCCACGGCGGCGGATTCGAGTAGCAGCTTGAGCGAGTTGTCGGCGTGACTGGTAGTAATAAATGCGTCGAAGCCATGAGCCCCATTCCCAATCCGAGAAGCAGAAGCTTGAATAGTAACTGAAGCGGTGACATACCAGGCCAACGGCTGCTGATACGAACTTTTGCTTCGAAATTGGCCCCCAGCTTCAGAAAATAGTTCACGATGGCGAGCTTCTGCTCGTGCGAGGCTACCTTAGGCCCGTAAGAGCTGGATCGATGAGGGACCGGCATAATATGCCAAATGCTGTCCACAGGCATGAGCCCCATCCCAAGGCCAAGAACCAGAAGCTTGAAGACATACCAGGCCACCGCCTGTTGATGCGAAACTTTTCCTTCTGAATCTGGCCTCCTGCTTCAGAAAATTGTTGACTATGCCAGCTTCTGGCCATGCGAGGATACCTTGGGCCAGTTGGAGCCGGGTCGATGAGGGACCGGCAATCCCAAAGGCGGTCCACAGACCAGCATCCCGTACCGAGTTGGAAGCAGACGCTTCTAGAAAAGCCTGAACGCCTGAGGAATAGCCGAGCCGGTAAGCGTATCTACTCAGTCAGCACCGTCTTTGCTACCACGATACCTTGGATCAGACTTACCATAACTGATATGAGATTTGTTCTCTGTCCCATCCTGTGAGCTGTGGATGAGTGAGCCTCTGAAACAGAGGCGACATCCAGAAGGCCCGGAGGTCAGAGCCCGCGATTCATCAGTAGAACTCTGCGTGGGTTTCAACGTTGGCCGTCGTCGGCAAATAACTGAAGCACCGCCCATTGTTCGACAGCTTTCACGGTAAGGCGAAGGCTGGACCGCACGATTCATCGGTAGAATCTTTGCAGGTGCATCTCCACCGGTTCGCCGTCTTCGCGAGGATCATTGTCCGTGGTAATCCGCACGAATCGCGGCAGGGGACTCAGGCGGGGCTTGAAGAAAAACCTGAGCCGGTGATATACCAGCCATATATCTTGACAATCGCCGAGCTGGTAGCATATCTACTCAGTCAGCTGACGTCTTGCAACCACGATAGGATCACACTTACCAAACCTGATATGAGACGTGTTCTCTGTCTCATCCTGTGAGCTCTGTATGAGTGAGCCTCTGAAACTGCGCAGACATCCAGAAGGCCCGCAGGCCGGAGCCACGATCCATCAGTAGAACCTTCTCGTGGGTTTCAACATTGGACGCCATTCTTCCACCGCGTGAACGGCAGGTCTGAAAGCTGAACCGCACAGTTCTTCGGTTTAAGCTTTGCAAGGGCACTGCAGTGTTGCCGGCCCGCATTAAAGGGGTCGGACAACCAGCAACCGGTATCAGCCGAATCTTCGCCGGCGAGCCACCCGGAGGTCCGTTGGGACCAGAACCGGATGTCTGATGCAGGACACTGAATATCCTGCTGCTTCCGGCTTTCCAAGAGCCAATAATGGTTTTAGAAGAGACAGAAACGCAAGATTTCTTTTCAGCATCTCCGCATGGCCCCGAGAGGTCGACGGTAGGTTCTGAAAGAGGCACACATCACCTGGTTTTGATTTCCAGGGGGTAAAGTGTACCACTTGTAAGAAAGATAAACAAGCATACAATAAGAGAATAGGGCTCAAAGCTAGCCCAACGACCCGGGTAGGAGAAGAGGAAGCCTAAGTCTTGCTGTGTGAGTGATGAGATGAGAAGAGAAGAGAGTCTGACTCTGGGGGGGTAGGGGGTCTTTATATGTCTGCTAATAGCTTCAGAGCCTGCCTAATCTGGTGAATCAGACGCAATAAATGATTACTTCTGGTGAATCTATACAGAATTATAGATAGGCGTGTGAATTAGGTTGGGTTGACGTGTACGCCGAGCCTGTCTATACGCACTATGCGGGACCCTCAGCGGGCGACGATGAATATCACAGAAGCAATGAGACGATGGACAATGAGGGGAAGCAAGGAGCCGTTGAACAACGCCGAGACAAAGGGGTGTGATGTTGAACAACGCCGATAAACAAAGAGGCCATGCATGCTGCCGACGGATACCATGAGCATCAAGCGGATGTCAACGTAGAAGGAAACCTCCCGATGTTCATGCCTATAGATGATGCCTAGTATATAGGAATATCAGGAAGATATCCCACAGTATGTACATGTACTATAGGGAGACCCGCTAAGAAAAAGAACTTTGGACCGAGCCGTATCTGGAACGATTAGCATGCAGATCATACAGTTGAGAGTGCGACTCACCCCTGAGGACATTGGCTTCCCAACGCAACACTACCGCTTCTCATGTAGCAGATCTTCGCTTCCTGGCACTCCACATTGGTGCAGTTTGGGGACTTGACACTCATCTTACCCTGATAGGTATTGTGCAAGCTCACCAGGTCAATGTCTTTCTCCATAGCCTCCGTCACCCGATGCCAGAAGGTTGCATTCAAGGGGTCGTCCTTTTCCCAGCCCGCTGCGGGACCGTACGTGTCACGGGTTGAGTATTCAAACTGGAACGTGGGTCCAGCTGCTTTGAGTGACGAGTAATCCGAGACGTTGCTGAAGAAGGTGTAGGCCTCGTAGATGTTGAAGTCGCCAGTGTCGACTTCGTACATTCGGAACCCGCTGTTCAGGTTGTTCAATGGGGTGATGCTGGGCATGATCCAGCCGGTTGTCAGGGCGGTGTCCGCGCTCTGCAATGTGCCGTTGTTGCCATAGTAGATCATGAACTGATCCTCGTGGGTATGGCCGAAGAAGATGTTGGCGATGACATGCGGCGAGTAGCGGTCCACAATCTGGTAGAAAAGATTGGTCGGATCAGGAAGGGGATTGGAGCCATCCCATCCGCTGAGGACATGGCCAATGATCCAGACACGCTCACCGGCATCTTCGGCCTTTTGAAGCTCGTCAATCATCCAGGAAAACACGCCCGAGTTGTCGGGGTCGGTGGAGTTGATGAAGTTGAAGTAGTTTTTCGCGTACCAGAAATCTGATGGAGTCAGTGTGTATCAAATTGACCAGTATCCAGGTACTTTACCAGTATTAAACGCAATAATGCGCAGACCGTAGTGAGTCTTGACAGAGTATCCACCGTAATGAGTGCGCGCCTCCGCGGCGGTCCCCTCATCGATCCATCCTTCATGTTTCCAGAGTCCGGCGACATGCTCATAGTTCCAACTCTGCTGTTCGCCCAGAGGCCCTGGAAGATTGTAAGGAGCATTGATGTTCTCCGGGCTGGTGTCGTGATTACCCAGCGCAGCAAAGACAGGCCCGGTCAGGTATTCTTTGAACATGCCATAGATGCTAGTCTCGGTGTATTCGACATATTCTCGAGACATTTCCTGGACTGGATCATGCGATACAAGATCACCAGTGTAAAGAGTCCAAGCCAGGGAATCCTCGTCCCTTCCCTTTCCGGTCCCAGTCAAGGGCCCAATCGCCTGAAGAGCAGCCAGACCAAGATCATACGGCGTGTCGCATTTGAAAGTCCCGTACGCCGGGGCAGGGAGGAGGACCTGGTCCCTCGAAGCAGAATTGAAGTTGTTGTTACGGCAGCACAATCCGGACGAACAATTACCTTCGGAGCTGACCGAATACCGCGGATCCAGGTGAAAATCTGAGAGATGCAGCACCTTGACCCGCTTCCCGCTCGCCCTGGGAAGGCGAGGATTTGCTGGCTTGGGCTTGGGGAAAAGACCAGCGGTGTCTAGTGGACTCGTCGCTGGCTGACCGCAGAAGGCCTTGCTCAATGCATGGCAAATATAGTCGCCATCAAGACCCTCGACATCAGCGTAGGCCAGGACTTGCGTCCAGACGGCGCCGAAGACCGATGCAGCATAGTCCTCTTCGCAGGTGGCATTTGACTTGAAACTGAACTGCTTGCAGAGGGATATTATGGTGTCGGGAACTAGAGTCGGTGCATACAATGCTGCAGGTTTGGCTGCAGCCAACGCTGCCTTACATTTGTCGCAGCTACCATCTGTATCATTGCCATTGATGATGCTGGTCACATTAGCCACCACATCTTTGATGAGTTCACGCTGTTGACTGTCAGAGAGCTCTCTCGAAGGGGTTGGAAAGACCACTGGGTCATTGTTCTCCGTTGGTATAGTGTCGGGATTGGTCAGATTGTATGGGAAAGTAGTGTTAAGCACAGGATCATGAATCACTGGCTGGGGCTCCTGAGTGGGCTCTGCTGGAAGGTAATAGTAGGAGCTGTACGAAGTGATACAGTCAGCTACTTCACATGCTAGGCTCATCCAGACTTACGAAAACGCAGATGTAGGAAATCCGGCCGGCGCAATATAGGAGGATTCGCCGGGGAGAGATGAAACCTGTTCTTGACTCGGAACAGCTGGTAGGGCGGCTAGAACTGCCTGCCACTTCATTGCAGCCAGTAACGACTTCAGTCACTTTACAGGGCTATAAAGGACACGAAGAAATGATTCCAAAAAAGTGGTCTTTATCAACCGTATGGAATCGATTCCCGCTCTGTATCAGCTTGTGGCTCAATTAAGCTTACTCTACCAAGGGTTCACGATGCGGTGACAGATGGGTCCATAAACAAGCAGATCTCCCGTTTGGGACCAGTTGGTGATACACGTGGGACTAATCGTCCAATTGAATGGGCGCCACATATGGAACAACACAGTGAGACAGCCTGATAAATAGGTAACTTATGATCATGGAGGATTCATTCCGATATGATCTACCTATCCCTAGATATCCATCAGCAAGAGTTTGCTGCATATCAACGATGTTAACCGCGCCATGACTCCCATGAGGCCCTCGGCGCTTCATGCTGCACCCCTGTATATATATGTTGAGTATATACGGAGTATGCGGAGTAGGAAACAAAACCCATGCAATAGATACAATTCCCACGTCAGACACGCAGTCGAGTCTGTTCCTAGAGCCTACACAGTAAGTATTCAGTCCAGCGTCTACAACCCTAAGTATTCCACGGTTTCCACAATCCACCCTCAGCCTGTCAGATTTCCATATCCGAGACAGGATCGCGCAGTTATGATGTCATCGCTATAGCCAGTACATCCGAGACACAATCCACACATGAGAAAGCTCAAAGCCGAGGCCAATATCAAGATGTGGGCCGAAATGACGGGCAGAGGCTATCATCCCGGGTGTAACTTCGGCAGTGTGGGCTTGGGGTATATACATTACAGTTTGCCAGCTGAGACGTAGGTTTTCTAGAACTGACAGAAAGCACGCACATTCAGAAGAAGATACTTTGTTTTGCTTTAGCATATTTGCATCTGTGGACAGTCATCCGTCGAGCCAAGAATCAAAATGCCCGTTGTCCCCTCTCTCAAAGACTCAACCTTCGACACCGACATCCGCGACCGTCATCTCATATACGACTACGCCGCACAAGACGCCGACGGCAATCCAGAAAATTGGCGTTATGAAATTTGGTTCTATAACGAGGACAGGGTTGTCTATGCCATCCACGGCGGGCCCATGGCCGGTCGTAAGAACTTCCAAACAGCCACGTACCAATGCATCCGACCCGGCGAGCTATGGCAGTGCAACTGGCTGGAAGAGACGGGGACCATCTGCTCGCTTGTATATGATATCCCTAGAAAGCGCATCACAACGATGATGGGTTTCTCCAAGGGCCATTGGGAGAATGCTGACGCTGCGCATGGGGACAAGCGGAATGCGGAGGACTTGGCGCGGTGGAGGGGTCTGGCGAAGATTGGGGTTCAAACGGATCGGAAGCTCAAAAGTGAGCAGGCGGAGATTGTAGAGGATTTCCGCGGACCTGGTGATTTGAAGCCGATTGAGATGGACTGGCCGACACTGTAGGCGGTATCCAAATGGTGCACAGCATTGGGAGGTCACTGGGTTATGATGATTGTGGAATATATGATCGATCTTGAAGATACCGGAATGTGCAGGATAACAGTTGATTGTATTATATGGTAATGATTGCTTTGAGTACGTTTGTAACATGTGTTGTGCCTCCCTTGTCATTGTATAAAAAGGCGTGCGTCTGTTCATCAATTGAGGCATGTTGGCCTGCTGGCGGCTCAGTAACACTCGAGGTCCCTGTCAAAGTCCACACAGGTCGCAAACAAAAATGACCCTGTCGGCTAGACAGACAGGCCGAGTATCACGGGTTCTGGGTTGACATTGGGTCACGGTCGCCGTAAGTCATCAAGATCGTAGCATCATTTCAATATGAGTACAGTGCGCTAAGCAGGAACTGACGATCTGGAACACAGCGTAGCTGATTAGAAGTAGGCGTACAGCTGGCTCTGAGCCCCAAGGTTGCCGTTCGGCTTCTGAGTAGCAGGTCGAGATGTTCAAGAGTGACCTATGTAAGGATCCAGTTCATCTGGACTAAAGCAAATGAGCACCCCTGCACAATTATGTCGTTCGGCAGTGGCATTGATCGGCATTTACCGCATATGGATCTGGTTCGGCTGTGCTTCTGAGGGATGACTCTTCACGTCTCATTCTCTGAAGTGACAATCACGGTATGTCACCAATGCATCATGATGCCCATGGATTGAGCAATATTGTCTGAAGAGAATCTGGTACGGCGAGTAATGAGCGTCGATAGAGCCCAGTAGAGGAGCTCAGTTTCGGCTGAACCATGGAGGATGGTATCAATGGAATGATCTTCAGTGTCGCAGTATAGACGTGTCCAGATATGAATTGAGAGCAGTCAGTGATCCTTTCAGCTCAGACCTTCATCAGCCGTCATTGTTAGACGGACTCCCAGACGAAGGCGCTTGGATGCAAACAAGCTCAATCATAATGTCATCCGTTCCGTGCAGCAAATAGGCGCTCGAAGACGGGGCTCTGCTGAGAATAGCGACCGCGACCTGCTGGGCTTGCATAGTGGACGTCATATTATCGATGAACCACGTCTTCCAGGGGCTCCCGCCGAACCCGGGCGTCTGTATCGTCGCAGTCTTATCAGGCTCGGTCTCTTGAGCGAACGCTATTAAGTGTCAGCTAATGACCAACGCAGACAGACAAAATCGGAGTCGAGAGTCACGTACGCTGCACAGGGAGCGATTGCACATCGAAAAAGGACGGTGGGCATCTTTCGAGAAAAGGTGGATTGGGTGGATTGACGAGCAATTGATTGATGACGGTTTGAAGAGGGTAGGTATAGTCCCCCTTTGTCGCGAGTTCGTACATTTTCCCTTTGAGAAACTCCTTCAGGTCGCGTGTGCAATCCGGACCCCAAACACCCTCGCAACCGTTACTAAGCCCGGAAGGCGTACCTGTCAGATTGCCTACCCGGAATGCGATCTCGGAGGTCCGGTTCGCAGTATTGGCGTCGCTGTCAATGCGATGAGGGTCGTATTGAAGCCAGAAACTAGCCTTGACCATAGGCTCTTGCCCTTTGCCCGAGGGATTCGCGTCAAATCCATAATACAGAGTGATATCATCGAGGAATAGAGGAGGGAAATCGAAGTTGACGGCTGTCTGAGCCAGCGGATCGACGCAGCCACCGTCCCAAAAGGTGCAAAACTGGGCGATGGTTGACGGCAACGCGACCAGCACCAATATCAATAGCATCCAGCCAGGTCGAAAGACCGACCCTGATCCAAGTTGGATAGACATTGATGTTTCCACGACTTCGAGAAAAAGCGGCGTCAGGAGAGCGATCAAGATGTTTCGATATCTAAATGAGATAGTCGATGGAGCAGCGGCCAGAGACGACTGGCATGCTCATTACCGTGTTGTTGATGTTATTGTTGTGGACGAAGCCGGTCGGTCGGAGAGGTTGTCAAAGGGATAGACGGAACAAGGAGCGGAGAGGGATAATGCGAAAATAGGGCCAGGTGGAGGTGATAAATAGAGAGCGACCCTTTAAAGCATGCTAAACCCGCAGCAAATCAACGATATCACTATGGGGCAAACCCAGAAAAGGATTGCAGAAACTATAAAGATGCTAGTGAGAGTCCCCTCCGCGCTTAGACGGCACAGGCGTAAACCGTCCGTTGTGCAATTGTCTCTAAGCTGCTTTCGTGTAAGCAAACGTCGACTATTGGTGCTCTTCGCCAACCACTTTGTCCACCGACTAGAGGCCAAGGAATTGAACGAGCCGGTGGCCAAGCAACGGTGGGATTGAGGAGAGGGTCCCTTTGATATTACAGGTGTGATATTGGTGTGTTGAGGACTAGGAAGAACTGACAAGGAAACAAAATGTGCGGAGGGGACAATAGTCAGATCAGTAAGATTATTATGGGTAGGGGAGGCTGAGGATCAAAGCTTCAAGCCTTGTACTCCGTAATAACCATGTCAGTGGGAATCGGAAATCAAAGGCAATGGTACTCCGTAGATAGGAGACAGATGATGAAGGTGATGACCCTGCTGACCTTCTCAGACGGTCTCAGACGGTCAGTGATTCAAACAGATCATTTTCTAAAAATTTGAATCTCTCAAATTCAATAATAATCCGCATAAAACAGGGCTTGTGGAGCCCGGGATTGGCCGCAGGACTTGAGAAAGCCCGAAGAGGTGCCTTTTCTCCTTGGTTTCGGGGGGGCATTCTTGGTCCTGCTTGGTCAGCCACGCTAACGGGGAGTGCCCCCGCATATCTTTGGCCAAATGTGGCAGCTCCGGTGGATGATCTCAGACAGGGTGCCAGGAGTGGTCCACTCAGCGACCAGAGTCTGCACATATTTGGGCGCTCTGAATCCTAGGGTCCCTGGTCCCCGCTTGTTTTGTTTAGCTTGCCAGCCACCACCGCTACTAAGTTATTCCATGGACCATGAGGGAATCGACAGTGTAACTCCGTAGACTACATTGCACAGATCTCCTGGCCTGGCATCAACCGCTAAAGAGAAGATGTCGATGCTCCTGTACATTCGAGTTCATATGGCTGATATTTGATAGAAATAAACCAGTATGTAGCCTGGATCCGTTGTCCCAAATCAATTGACCGGTTGTTGCTCTGTATGCATGGAGCCGCGGAGCGATCCTCTGTTATCTATTCAAATAACTGTGGGTGTTACCTCGTCAATGGATGCTTGCTGATAGCCTGATAGTGGGCAGTTGGGAATCACTGAGCCCTTAATCACTACCTAGTAGTAAATTACCTGCCGAATCAGCTGTATCCGTAGCTAAGCATTAAACCTGTATACGGTGTAAACAGTCATCTTATCACCAGCCATTCAAGCACACCATCAAGATATATCTTGTTGCGAACATATGCAGCCATGAACTAGTCAAAACTGAAGTTGCCAGGGCAATCATATAACCACTGTTCTCTTTGCACTTGAAGAAGTCCTAAGAAGACAGTTGATACTCCATATTATTTCCTAACCGACCTATTGTGAGACTGATTGGAGATGCCAAGATGATTATTATTCTGACCCAAACAATGATTGACATCTTGACAGTTGAGTTCCACTGTTTCACTGATCACCATGTTGACAGCCTGTTTCTCTTCTTGTCTTTTAGTCTAGGTAGCCTAATGAGAAGACATGTCTTAATTTGACCCCGACAGTTGTATCCTGCATCTGCAACTCCGAATGCTTCAAACCCATTAGATAATAGGCAAGCTGATCTCCATTTGTTGTGTGGAATGTACTGAAGCACTGTGCTAGCGAAAATAGCTATGAAGTCATCTCAAAATGAACGGGGCCTCCACTGCACTGCGTCATTGGCTCACCATCACAGGCTAAATTGGCGCAACGAGCCTACGACTATCCACCGGTGGCACCAACAACAAAAATGGCTGTTTAGCCAAGTGCAGCCAGTCAGCCACATTTCCCTATTCTAGTCTAGCAGGCAATTGAATTCAAGGGTTCACCGGAATTGGCCCGCTCGACTGGGTTCGAGTGTTGGAGTGTTGGACATGTCGGGTTCAAATGGGTTGCTGTGAAAATTTTCGTTCTGTTTGGGATTCGGCAGTGGAAGTGTGGAACCTTGAAGCTCATGGCGGAGGTACTTATCCGAGGTGCCGCTACCAATCGAGAAGCACCTTACGGAGTACGGAGTAGAGTTGAAGGTCTTCCGATTGTGAACCCTTGGCCACGGTGCGGCATTCCTTTTGGCGTCTAAGGAATACAAAGTATGTAGTGCTCAAATTGACTTTAGGCAGCACAGTTTTGCTGGCGTGCTTGGGATAGAGATCAAAGATGAATGAAAAGAAGAGAAAATACCTCATCGATATCGGTGGACAATGCTGGAAGCAAAATTATATCAGAAGAATGCGCTCACCACCCGGCCAGTACCTTTCCTACCAAGCTCCATAATGATGGCTTCCATGCAGGATCTCCTGGGATCAGCAGTTCATTTTATCCTCAAGAGCTTTAATTCGGGCTTTGATGACCGCAGCTGACTCCGTAATTGACCTGGTCAGCTTCCGGATCTTTTCCAGCTCTCGTGTCCTGTTTCTCTCCGCAAGAGACACGATTTTCCGCACTGTTTCAACCTCTGCTGCCTCCATGTCCGTCAACCCGCGCATACTGGAATCCCGATTATTCTGGCGGTGTTTCTCGGCATTGCGGACCCTGGTGACAGCCTTGACAAGAGGCAGAGCAGCTGGCAAATTAAAAGTAAGCCACGCTGCGTTCTCCGGCGTCGCACCTTGGTGGTCCCAGACGATGTCCATTGCCGCTGCGCGCTCGGTGAACTTCTTCAAACTCTGAGCGCCATCAGGCACTGGAGCTACGTTTTTGACCCAGTCGAAGTCAACAGCTGGGACCTTTCCAGCACGACTAGATGACTCTTCACTGCCCTGGTCGTCGGGATTCTTCCTTTTGCGACGTTTTCTGGACTTCTGCCATGCGTCGTACATCCATCGCTCGTCTGGTGTCATCTGTGATACGGCTATACTCTCCGGATCTCTTGAGTGCTGAGAGGCCATCTGCAAGCCTGTGAACAGTGCTAGGCTGTTCCCGTCGCTGACCACTTGGGCTAATGCTCTCATCTTCTTGGCAGTTGTTTCGAGGTCGTCGTTCACTGATGGCACTGGGAGTATCTTTAGGTTCTCGCCAAGATGCCTTAGGTCCGTAGGATCTAGCGCTGACTCTGGGTTTTGGGCGGTAGCATTTTTACTTTGCTCCTCAAAAAAACCATCTGTAGCTTGATTTCGAAATGGTAGAGATTGCATAGACATTGTTGGTAATGGTAGATCTGATGGCTCTGAGGGACTGTGTGACATAACGGCTGTGGTTCGACTGCTGAAGGGGAATAGATTGACTCTTGAAATTGGTGATCTAAAGAAATCTGATGAAGCTTCTTTGTCAAATTCACATTGGCTTCATATATGGGAGTTCCCAGTGTCAATGTCACAAAGGGTCTGATGCAGGTAGCCTCGTTTGACACCCCGTTTGACAGGCAAGAGGTACCTCACTCCTGCAAGCTCTTATACTTGGTTGAATAGCACATCTCAAAGTGAAAAGCACACGCTGCCAATGGAAATGTCAGATGTGCTGGGGTACAATGATGGAGAATGTCTGATGATCTGATCAATGAAGGGAGGGAGATCTATGAATGAAGCGAGACTCCACCAAACTTTGTGTAAGGATGACTAAGTCAGAATGGATAACTATGCCAAAAGTTGAAGAACAAAACAACTTAAGGCTCTTTATTTTTTCAGTCTAAGGGCTTGAATCTTTGAATACTGATGGATGTGAAAGATAAAAAAGATTAGAAAGTGAGATGCATGTGTATTGTACAACAGGTGCTTACAACAATAAGGTCACCAATTTGCCATATGACTAGCTAATATACATTGACTTTTCTTAGTATGAAAAGTTTCAGTTGGATGTCAAGATATAGAGATGAAGATGACAATAAAACATGTCACACACATAGGAGAGTTTCCGAAATTCGAAAGTCCCAAACGCCGAAACCCCACGCTCGAATACTGCAAATAAAAGAAAGTCGGCCCGTGGCTATGACCATATATAGATGTCAATCAGTTGTCGTCATCATCCGTGAAGGCTCGTTCGTTGGGGTTATTCCCTCTAAGCCAGACACGTTTCCAGGGACCATCGGGTCCGAAAGATGCCTCCCGATCCTGCCGCATGCCCTCAAGGACAGCGACGATACCACCATTGCGTAACCGCTCCAGGACGACGTTCATGCCTTCCTTGCTTTTGAGCACTGCATCTCGAGTTCGACTCACGCCAATGAGCTCAATGGTTCTCTGAATTCCAGCAGTGGACAGCGACGAGAAGAAACCCTTCTTAGGTGTCTCTTCATCAAACTCAATGGTCTGATCGGCAGTGGGGACAGTCTTCTTTTTCCCAAGGAACTTTCCTTGTCCCATCCGAGAGAGGAAGGTGACCGTGGTTTTCACCTGGGTCTGTTCGTTTCTCTGGGCATCTAGTGAAAGTCCCTGCAGGCTTTCGAGCGAACCCTCAATTGGTTGGCGCGTGTAGAGTTGTTTCTCAACGACACTCAGAATACCCGTCCATTCCATGTTCCGTGATTCAGTTTGCATCCATCCCTCCTTAATGTCGACGATGGTAGTTTCAAGTATATAACTCTGGCCAGAATTGTCCGAGCCCCCAATTCCTTTCGGAAGTAATTTCAAAATACCCGACGGGATCTTTGACTTCTTCAAGTGAAGACGTACTGTATGAAGTCGCTCCGTATTCGGATCCACATAACGGTCGATCACATCGGTGGTAAGAACATGGCGAGAATATGGATTCGGGTAGCGGAGAAAGTAGGCAAGCGAGACGGCAGGGAAAGAATAGTCGTACGTAGAGACATTCTCGAAGAATTTCATGGTTGCTGATACATATAGGAAGTCGTAGAATTGAGATGATGATGCTGGAGCTGATGTGGCGATGGAGGAATTGACGTCTTGAGGGAGATGGGTGCTCGTCTGATCCTTGACCTTTCTCAGTGGTCGGAACGCATCTCCTGTTGGAAGAATTTCTGTCAGCTTCCGAAGCTCTAGAGCTAGCCCGATTTGTAACGCGGGGATGCCAAGAAACCACGTGACTGATTTTATCCAGATGGGCAGGATATTGCCAATCACACCGCCCGAATTCTGCCAGCCGGCCTGAGTCATCCACCAAACAGTTGGAGGGGCAGGAGAAATTATTGAAAAGTAGGTTGTCTAAGATCGTTACCATCTTCGCCGACTCAGACTGACTTGCCGTAGCCCATTGGTGGCCTTCTTCGGTCATCCGTCTATATCCTTCACTCGCTGTTACCGAAACACTCACTAAAACATGGCGGACGAACCTGGACAACCCCCGGCTCTCACCACGCTGAGCTTGGCCGAGAAGGCCCCCGCGGCCAAGGCAGTCGCCCAGGTTGTGACTCCTTTCGATGTGTCCGGTGGTGTCGACGAGTCGGGGAAGCTTCTTCCGGTCGATTATGATAAACTGGTTCGAGAATTTGGAGCTACTCGTATCTCCAAAGAACTGCTCGAGCGCTTTGAAAGAGTAACTGGACGTCGGCCTCATCGATTCATGCGCAGAGGAATTGTTTTTAGCCACCGTGACCTAAACTTGATTCTTGATCGTTATGAGAAGGGCCAACCGTTCTATCTCTACACTGGGCGGGGACCTAGCAGCGACAGCATGCACGTCGGACACGCAGTTCCCTTTGAGTTCACCAAGTAGGTCGCCCATTTTTCAATTGATGCTTCTGAAATGAAATTGACGAGGATTGACTTTACTAGGTGGCTGCAGGATGTCTTCGATTGCCCTTTGGTTATTATGCTTACTGATGACGAGGCGAGTTTATGTCTACGACGGGTTCCACCTCTGTGTCTAACCGGGTTACAGAAATACATGCATTCGGCAAAGATCGAGGTTGAGGATGCTAAGAGATATACGAAAGCAAATGCGATGGATATCATTGCTGTCGGTTTCGATATGAAGAAGACATTTATTTTCAGCGACTTTGATTTCGTTGGCGGCGCATTCTATGAGAACATCTGCAGAATGGCGAAGAGGATCACAATAAACTCCGTCCGAGGAACATTTGGCTTCAACGACAGCAACAACGTGGGAGAATTTCACTTCTGCGCGACGCAATCTGCCACTGCATTTGCGACTAGCTTCCCTCATATCTTCGGCACCGACAGGAAGAAGGTCTCGTCGATTCCTTGCCTGATTCCCTGTGCGATTGACCAGGACCCGTACTTCCGTCAGTGCCGTGAACACGCCGAGAAGATGAAGTACAAGAAGCCCTCGTTGATCCATGCCATCTTCCTTCCCGCTCTTCAAGGCCCTGGCTCGAAAATGTCTGCGAGCGTCGATACATCCGCCATCTACATGAATGATGCTCCCAATCGAATCAAGAACAAGATCAACAAGTATGCCTTCTCTGGAGGACAGGATACCGCTGAGCTTCAGCGTCAACTGGGTGCCAACACCAAGGATGACGTCCCATTCCAGTACCTCACCTTCTTCCTGGAGGATGATGAGGAACTGGAGCGAATCCGTGTGGCTTATGAGAAGGGAGAGATGCTTACCGGCGAGGTCAAGCAAAAATGTATTGCGGAGCTACAGGCTTATGTTCACGCCTTCCAGGAACGCAGGGCCAAGGTCACCGACGAGGTAGTTGCTGAGTTCATGCGGCCTCGGCCCCTCGAGTGGAAAGGCAACCCCAACCCCATCGTTGTTGAGAAGAAATAGAGCATCCTCACTTTGTCAATAGCCGTTCTGTTCAGCGTGCACCTGCCACTTTCCTCGAAGCGCCTGCTTCCGGATTTCCGGTCGTGGAGACGTACAGGACCTCCTTGAAAACAAGAGTGGCCCAGCAAATGACATGAAGCGATGATAGACATGAATGAACATTGACCGTCTCAGCGTTTCATCATTGGTCGAGTTAATGCGGACACACGTAATAATGTTAGCCGAGTTGCCGTGTTGGGTGAGCGGTCTTGGTATCAACGGTAAATTTGACCAGCATCCTCTCTCATGCTTTAGGCTCTTTCAGCATGATTCTGCCGCGGAAAAATCCTCTCACGCCATTACTGAGCCAACACTCTTCGCCGTCGATCAGGTCGGCGACAGTGATCGCCTGTTCGGAGCAGAACCCTTGAGCCAAAGCATATCGCCTTGTTGTACCCGCATTACCTCCGCTGGAGAGGGGTGGTGTGACCCAAGCCGGCTCAGCATCCTCTTGATCAATCTTCATTTGTGTTGATGTGGGCCTCCGTCGTCTGAAATACGGAGTCGTTATGCTCCCCTCCATAATTTCCTCGTAAGGATTCACAATTAGCACTTCAGCCGGATCTTGTGGGGAGTTGATCTTGGCTCGAAGTCGCGCAGCGGTGTAATTGTCTCGGGATGTAGTCTTATGCGTTGTGAAGGGCGACGGCACGGTTCTTTGAGAATCTACAGTGACACGCCAGGGCGTGGACGTCTGATTCGTTTCGGAAGGCAGGAGAAGGCTCAGCGGATCAATTGGCGCAGCTGCGTTCACGTCGACGGTGCATGCGCCATCTCTGTCAATGACGATGCGCAGACGCCATGGTTTCGTCCTGTCAGGTATGAAGCTGTCGAGGTGTTTGGCGAACGACTCAACATCTTGCTGCAGGAACTGAGCTGCTTTGCTCCACCCGAAACATTCTGCAGCTTTCAGAAGTCGTTCTCGGTGATAGGGGAGAAGGTAGTAAGGTGATCGCAGGGGATCTGGGTAGGCGTCGGCGGGTTGTGTTCTGAGCACATCGGGAAGCGCAGGTTCGTAACGAAGAGAGGAAATTATCTGGAAGGACTCCGAGGCTTGCGATGGTGTAATTGTAGCCATTGCGTCAGCTAGGAACGAAATGGACGCAGTGCCTTCTCATAAATAATTTCTATCTATTAGAGATCCTTTTTCTCAGCCGATGATGATATATGGTGGAGCAGAGTAAACCGGACAGTGTGATTGGCCTGATAGCCTCGAGAGCTCGGAAGGGCGCTGCAGTACGCCGGAACTTGGAACATCGAAACGCATAACTTTTTCAAGGCCGCATCATCTCTCCCATCATTCTCCCTTAGAAAAGAGCAGCGTTTTGCTGACAAGCACCCTACCCTTCATCAAGGACCGGTATGTTATTATTTCATTGCAATTACTATCCTCAGTTCATGCTTCCTCCATAATTGTTCATTTTCAGCTTGCTCACTGCCGTTCCCTGCGCTGTGCAGAGCTTAGAATTCAGGTTCCTCATTGCCGGGTCATCATGTCGAGCGAATCGCCATTACCCCAGCCAGTCAAGAACGTCGTTGTTGACACAGCTTCCCTCCCTGCTTCATCTTCCGCGTCAGTCTGGGACCGCATCTCGAAATGGGTCTCGGAAAATAAGGCGCTGGTCTATACCATTGCCGGTGTTGCCGTGGTCGTGACCAGCGCGGGTGTTGTATACTACCTCTCCGACTCTGGCCGGACCGCCCCAACGCCGGCGCCCACAGAAAAGAAGAAGAGCAAGAACCAGCGTCGAAAGGAGAAGAAGAAGGCGGAGGAGGAAAAGAAAGCAAAGACCGCCACCGTTCAAGAGGGTATGCCAAGTCCGACCGCGCTTTGCGCACCCTCTAAACACAGTATCGAGCTGATAACGCCCTAGAACAAGCTCCCAAGAAGGTCGAGGAGGTTTCAGAAGAGCTGCCCGAGGTTGATGAGGCAACTGTTGATCAGTTGTCGGATGAGGTGAGCTGCTGACCCTATCCTTCCTGCTTCTCCGACCGTCCGTTGCTTGAATGCTCACAATTGATCTTGCAGACCCGGAAAGCTTATGCTGCCAAGCTCAAGGCTGCTGGAAACAAGGCTTATGGGTCTAAGGATTACAACAGGGCCATCGACCTCTACGGAAGGGCGATCATTTGTAAACCCGACCCCGTCTTTTACTCGAACCGCGCTGCCTGCTACAATGTCCTTTCGGAGTGGGAAAAGGTCGTTGAGGACACCAGCGCTGCGCTGGCGATGGACAGCGAGTATGTCAAGGCCTTAAACAGAAGAGCTATTGCGTACGAACATCTCGAGAAGTACAGCGAGGCCCTTCTCGACTTCACCGCCAGCTGCATCATCGACGGATTCTCCAATGATGTCAGCCGCAACGCGCTGGAAAGACTTCTAAAGAAGGTTGCAGAGAGGAAAGCCAAGGCTATCCTGGAAGCCAAGGGACGCAAACTTCCTAGCCCTACCTTCGTTTCCAATTACCTCCAGAGCTTCCGTCCCCAGTCTCTTCCCGAAGGCCTCGAGGAGTCCGCAGATCTCAGTGAGGAGTCCGGCAAAGGTCAGCTGCGCAAGGGTCTGATCGCGATGAGTAAGAAAACCGGAGACGGCTACGAGGAAGCCGCTGCTGCTTTCGAGAAGGCTCTGGAACTCGGTGATCTCGGTGAATTCGAAGCGTTGGCCCTCAACATGAGAGCCACCTTCACCTACCTCGAGGGCAATGCTCAGTCGGCCCTGGCTGATCTTAACAAGAGTATTGAATTACAGCCATCATTGGTGCAGAGCTATATCAAGCGCGCCAGCTTACATCTCGAGCTTGGTAAGTCTATCTCCTTAGTTTTGAGCATGATCCAGGTGTTTCTGACCGGTTCTAGGCAACAAGGACGCCGCAGCCGACGACTTTGAACTCGCCATCACCCACAACAAGGACGATCCCGATATCTACTACCACCGCGCTCAGCTCCACTTCATTCTTGGAGAATTCGCCGAAGCCGCCAAGGACTATCAGAAGTCGATCGACCTCGACCGCAGCTTTATCTTCTCTCACATTCAGTTGGGTGTGACGCAGTACAAGATGGGCTCTGTTGCCTCAGCCATGGCTACATTCCGTCGGTCGGTGAAGAATTTCGAGGACGTACCGGATGTCTACAACTACTATGGCGAGCTTCTTTTGGACCAGCAGAATTTCTCCGAGGCTATTGAGAAGTTCGACAAGGCTGTGGAGATGGAGAAGCAGAGCAAGCCAATGGGGATCAATGTCCTGCCCCTGATCAACAAGGCTCTTGCGCTGTTCCAGTGGAAGCATGACTTCCAGGAGGCCGAGAACCTTTGCCAGAAGGCTCTCATCAGTAAGTCCTAATCATGGCCTTCTGTCAGTGTTGAAATTTCACTGACTCGTTTTAGTCGACCCTGAGTGTGATATTGCTGTGGGAACCATGGCCCAGCTCCTCCTTCAACAGGGTAAGGTCTCGCAGGCGCTCAAGTATTTCGAACGGGCCGCAGAACTGGCTCGTACGGAAGCGGAGATCGTCAACGCCATCTCATATGCCGAGGCCACTCGGACACAATTGGAAGTCCAGGAGAGATACCCGCAGCTGGCAGCGCGTCTGCAGACCATGGGTGCTGGCTTGGGCGGACCTCCTGGTCTGTAAAGAGTCAGTGAGCCACTTCAATGAGCCACGCACCATGAACTCTTTCGCACATTCTACATAGACCTTTTTTGCCCGAGGGCTGTTGCGAGACCAATCGTTTCCTTCCCCCCTATCCTTCTCTCCTCACGGTCGAAGCCTGCCGATTGACAGCACAACCATGCGAGCAATATCTACGCTTTTATAATGGACCGTTTCCTTGGCTCACTCTGACGTGGTCAGAGGGTGACCGGTCTCCTTACTCATGAGTCTGTACCTACCACCATATGTTTGTGTTTCGTTATATGGGTTTCCCTCTCTATCTTAAAACATCCCTTCTCTGATTGTTCACCTATCATATGTCCTCCTTTTCTGTTTCTTGTATGTTTTGGTCGTCGTCTTGTTTATGAAATGTGCTAGCCTTCCACTATGGAGGAATCAGCATTGCGGCCGGAATGTTTGAGTATGTCCGACGCCTGGAGCTTCGTTTCTGACAAGGGAAGACGGCGATGGAAAGGATTTCACTTGTACCATAGTAGTAAGCGAGCCGGGTGGTAGTAGGAAATACAGTATGTTGGTTGCCTTTTTCCATTTATGCTATCTACCTTCGGGACACTTTCACTCCTTGGTGAGGAATGAGGATTTCCCCGCAGCTATCCTTATCGTCGGCCTACTTAACTCCTTACTCCGGAGACTAATCTAATCCTTATCACCTGATGGGGGTGGATCACGGGAAACCCCACCTCTGTACCTCTCTATCAAAGGTAGTCATTGCGTATCACCAGCATCAGCGTCACCATCTCAGAAGGAACTGTGGTTCACTCTCTTTACTCCTACATCATCATTATCATTTGTAAGATATGATGACACTCTGAAGAGAATTGTGAATCCCCTCAACTCTGCGTTGTGTGTTGTTTCAGGTATCCCCAGTCAGCTGCTGAATAAGATACCTACACTTCTGTATCCATCAAGGTCTCCACACTCCTTCCTTATCGAGCCGGGTATTGTTGGGCCTGCCTACTGTACCACCGTGATTATTCGAGCATCTACGAGACTCTCTCTGTCTTGGATATCGACAGCCTAGATCAATTTTCCAGGCAGCCATCCTGAGTCCACGTCTTCTACCCACGGGATCGTACGTGACTAAGGTGTTGCTTGTCCACGTTTCTCTGCCTGACACCGACCGTCTCTTTACCTCACTTCCCTCTTACCCCTCCCTAACTATCTTTCCGTCATCGACTCAGTTGCCTTATCACAACGACGACGTATCAAAATTACTTTGCATTCATCAAAACGACAAGGGCTTACGTCTGTTCCAGCTCGCCTGTCAGAGTTATCGAATATCGTGCTTATAACGGTGAAGCGTTGTCCTCGTTAGTTGTGAGTGATAGCAACACTTGCTCCCTTAACAGACGCTCAAAGCTCGAAGTCCACGAGTCGACTGGCCAAACCTTCATCATGCCTGACAAGCAGGGTATGTACCCCACCGAGATCTTTTACTGAGGAAAAGCACTTAACTTACTTGTCCTTGTGTTGCCAGCTGTTGTTACTCTGTACCCACTCTTCCAGCCTGATGTCCTGCCGTTCCGCTCCCTAACGTTCGCTCCTGATACCGACACCGTGCAGATTGGCCGGGCTTCCAAGCGGGAAGCGAAGGGTCTGGTCCCCGCTCACTATAATGCGTTGTTCGAATCAAGGGTCATGTCCCGGGAACATGCGCAGTTGAGGACTTGCTTTGAAAAGAAGGTATGTGATGTCAAGGAAATCGCAACCCGTTTCATGAAGTGTCAACTCGTATGCAACATTCCACTAATGTATTGAGCACAGGAGGTCTACATACGGGACAATGGCTCCATGCATGGTACTTGGGTCAACTGTAAAAAGATACCGGCCGACAAGGATGTCCCAATTCATAGTGGTGATGTTGTGATATTTGGCACTGAGGTTATACGTGGCGAGGGTATGCCCTCTACTCCAATAAAGATTTCATGTCTGAACTTCGCTGACGCACCTGCTCTCTAGATACGTATCCTCCGATGAGAGTTCGTTGCGAGTGCCAGTGGTTTGACCTTGAGTATGTGGCTTGCGTTGTTTTACTTTCTCCCCCAGGATCGTCTGCTAACACGGTAAACTTTGGCAGCGAGGGGGCTTCGAATACCAGAAAAGCACAGGATAACCTGAAGACAAATACTTTCTGCGTTCCTGATGACGACGACGAGGTGATTGAGATTGTCGATGAGGCCCCGATGGACTCTGCATCGACTGGATCTTACGTGCCAGAAGACGCAGACATTTGTTCAGACTCTGATCATCACCAATCTGCTGGGAACTCGACGCCCATGACTTCGCCTCCGAAAAAGGATACTTCTGTGGAACTGGTGGAAAACAAATCCTCTGTACCCGCAGGTGATCTTCAAAGCCATGTGATCAGATCACAGCAAAGTCCGATTGATCTTGAAGAAGAGAACGTCGACCACCCTCTTGTGACTCCGCGGATGACCCCACCATCTGTGGAGGACGCTTACGAAGGCTCATATGCCGGTATGGCAGACGATATGGGCGGCATTGACTATGTTTCCGATGCTGAGCCTGAACATACTTGTTATAGCCCAGGGGCTGCTGAGCCTGAACATACTTGTTACAGTCCAGGGGCCTCGGCCACTGGATCGAGTCTCTGGGAAGAAAGCGACGACCAAGAGGAATCTGACGATGATCTGGTTTCACACTCGTCTCTCGGTGTTGACACCGATGGATTCATTAGGGACACCGATGCTGTGGCATCCAACGTTCCTTCGACTTCCATGGTCTATGAGTCTCTAGTGGCGGTGGCCGTGAGTAAGGGAGCCGAGTCGCAGGAGGACAACAGATGGATACCCTCTCAAAACGATCCGCCTTGCTCGATAGAGGTTACCAGCAACAAACAAGTTAATCTCCAGCCCGATGCTCCAACCCTGACCAGCTGGAAATCCACAGCGAATGAAGATTCGACCGAGTCGACTCCCCTCAAATCCGGCTGGTCGTCCATCCCTGAGGCTGTCAGAACCTCCAATCCGGCTTCACGGTCTAGTGGAAGATCGCTTGACCACTCACTTGCCTGTTTCCATAACACTACGTCATCATCAGGCATGGAAGAATGTTGGCCGAAGCATCCTATCGATCTAACTTTGACGGGGCGTGAAAGCAATGACAGTGCACTGGTTGCTCCTTATAGTGACGGACCATTCGTCAACAGTGAGGCACATGCAGCCTTCGATGGATTTGAAAAGGAAAACAACATTCACGCTACCGTTGCTACTATGAACACTGATCAGCCAAGTCAAGAACAACGGCCTAACGAAGTCCAGTCTCGGGAAGAGAGCAGTCGTGCAGATGTGCAGACAGAGCCTCGTTTGATCTCATCCATGGCCAGTTCAGGAGCCACACGGGACTCCAACACACGCCTTTCTATCGCCGATATTGTTGACACTTCGGCGTGGGCAGCAACAAGTGGCGCCAACCCATCACGGAAGAGGAAGGCTGCTGACATGGCATCCGATTCGGAGGAGCTTGACCATTACCTTGCCAGGCGCTTCCCTCATGTCACTTCCATCAGTATTTCTGGTCTTGATAACCCTGAGTCATTCTTGAGCTCTGAGTCGTTCTCTCAGGACGCTCAGCCACAAGTCCCACCAGTTGATTTGGACTCCTCGCTGTCGCATCTTACGGGGCTTCACGCCGTCGCCAAAACACAGAATTTCAATGATGCTCCCAAAGCTGCTGCTCCTGAAAATGAACGACCATCGAAAAGACAAAGGGTTTCGGGCGCAGGAAGCTTTGGAAGTCATGTTGCTAGTGCTATTCTCGGCGCAATGGTTGGTGGCTTGGGTACAGTCGCTCTTCTAGCCTCGCTTCCCACTGACTACTTCGCCTAAAGTGCTTCACCGGGAGTGCACCCACCTTTTCCTTGCTCTCTCCACATCCCCTTTCCTTCATATGTTTGCGTCTATCATTTCTCCTCTCCTGCCAGATTGAATTTATTTTACCCTGGCATTTCTTTAACGAAGTCGGTCGTTTGGTTTCCGGGAATTTTTGATCGTTCCACGGCGTTTTTTCACCCTCGGATGGCTTGGCTTTTGGGGACCTTGTTGCTCTACTGAGGATTTGTCGAGAATTTGCAGGATAACTCACGCTGGTGCGGCGTATCTCCTCTTATCTATCCTTAACGAAGAAATTTTACAATGAGATATGTTTATGATACATTGTCCGCACTTGTAGCTTACTGCAGAGGCCCAGGCATACTTTGTACAGCCCAATGACGACCATACTGCTGAAGCAGTCACGTTCTTGCTTAGGGTTTTATCAACCTGTGACTCCCAACGCAGCTGACAATGCATCATGTCTGACATCGAAGGCTGAGAGCTTGTAATCACCTCGTGACATAGCATATTGGATTCCTCCGGTTCTCGGAGCTGCTGGTCATGATTCTAATACATGTATGAGCCCGATACTGGTCCCTCTATGGACATGGATTGGCTATAACACACACAACGATGTTATCAAGGATTGGCTGCCTGATATTGAGGGCAGACGTCAGCTGATCGCAATTGCCTCTTGTGCCTTGGGCTTTGTGCAACATCAACACCATCACCGCACCAGCGAAAGGTAAAGAAACAGACCCCACGGTACACATGGTAGGCCCTATCGCTCAGCCATCAATATGCCGCGGAGATATTCTCCAAAGAGGGTAAAAACATGAATAGTGGGGCCTTGGTTAGACGGGATTTCCTGCATCAGCCACATCACTCATGGGCAGCAGTCTTCGCTGGAAACTTGGAGCAAGGTTCCGATGATAGTAGGAATGACACACGACGCCAAGGTGAGACCCTCTCTGATGTGGGATCTACAACGGATGCTTGCATATTCGACTAAGCCCCACCATGAATAGGTACTATGCCAGTCCCATGTTGATCCTGTATCCATTGACCCATCCCCAAGCCACGCCTCGGATCGGCCTGTTCGATTGGGAATAGCCCTTCACTGCAAACGCTGTCGAGCCGTCTTCGTCATATTGTCTTCCGTTTCCTTATAATTCTTGACACTCTGGACTGTCAACATGGACGGCTGTAACTTCTCGGTATTATGAATACGACATACCAGGTTCCTGGGAATAATCGGTGAGGGCTCAAGGTTCGACTGAGTTGTCTTTTACAGGGACCAGGAACCTGTGCCAGGCTAGCGAGCCAATTAGATGCAACATCGTTCCAACTGCAAATGCATCTCACATTTGTTGTGAGAAGGGCTTCTAGGTGACCATGTTTCATCTCATGCCTTACGACCTCAATGACATGTGATCACTCGATCTGCAGGTAAAGTGCCACGCATCTGATATGAGGCAGAGAAAGTCTTCCTTGGCGCAAAGACTCCAAGTCTGTACACGGCCTTCTACCACCATGCGGCTGGTAAAATCGTTAGACTCGCTATGCGGTTTCCCTGCTCGTATATCGGGCGGATACCTGCATGAGACCACACATTCGCATTGAGAGGTGAGATCTCAGAGACGCAGGGCTGACAGTGATCACGAGACTATTATGAGATATTGCCGTCGCCTTCTCGCAAAGCTACTCACTTTACTAGTCCGAAGATCCGGTATCTCGGATGGACTTTAGCGGAGTCTGAACCAAGTTCAGCCAACCCTATCCCTGACATTTTGCTGCAAACGATTCAGGTTATGGAAGCCAGGTCATAACCAGCTGTCGACCTATCAAACGGCTCCTCTAGCCAACATCATTTTACTGGCCTTGCAGTAGCTTGGATCTTGCCATGCAACGCAATGGCGATGCGCCGCAGAAGCTACGCTCTCGCTAAGAGTGGCATTTGACTCGCTGTGCTCAACCTGAAGCTGACAGGTCCGTTAAACTATTGCATCCTCGGTCATAGGAACATCCTGATGAGCTTTCATTAGGCGGTCCGCTGGTGGGCTACGAATGAGAGAGGCTAATGACACTCAAGTACAGAAATCGATCGTGTCTTTGCTCAAAATAGAAACGTGATTTGTGGGCACCAGAAGTACGTATCAGCATCGCTGACAGGCACACCATACTAACTTGATGTTACTTCTTCTCATCGGTCACCTTCTAGAAGAGCGTTCTGTTTATCTATATCTGATACACGGGAATGATATCATGCTGGCACGTTGCCCTGCACCTATCCGTGGTTGTCAGCGAGCCCTCTCTTGCTTCGCTGAAGCGGTCAGCGATTCGAAATCCTGTGCCCATTGCCTATCATTCGCTACTCGAGTAACACAGCTCTTGGTGGCTGCCATGCTTTTCGCCTTTGTTCCCTGAAATGGGGGTTCCGATAATTCCTATACTTGATACTTTCCTTCTTTCCTTCACTCTGATTGCATGATTCGGCGCTCGTTCCTTTCCTACCTGGACCTAGCTTCCTGCAGCATGTCATGAGCGAGGCTCGGACCAAGATCTCTGGTCGATTTTTCAATGACCATCTCAATAACTTGCGACCTGAACCCAGCTCTATGGACTGCAGTCGTCGTCAAGTTTCCACTTTTCGGAGATTCTGACTTGATCGGCGATTTTGAACGCGTGTCATCGAATTCTCTGGACCGTTGGGCCGCTTGGGCGTCGCTTCGATGGCTTCTGATCCCTGTCAGCGCAGCCGATCTCCTTTGAGTCCGCCGTGTCTCCGACTTCGACAACAGGCGTTGATTCGCCACCAGCAAGGATCTGAACGGGGCTGGATAGACTCGAAACTCTAGTCAGCGCAGTCGCGTAGCCAGTGACAATATTGTCTTTTGCTTACCGCATACGGAGAATTGTCGTTTGGACTGGACAGGGAGGGTCCCTGTTCGGCCTGCAAGGCCAAGTTTCTTTTTGCTCATCTAATCTAATCACACCACCTGAGCAAATTATAGAAGCTGTATTAAGGTGAGATTGATAAACCAACGCATTTCCTCAGTTGAACAGGGCCGTCATGCTGCAACAGATGTTAGCCGGGCATACGGATCGCTTGCTTCAGGAACGCACTTCTGTCTACAGTCTGCCTCTAGCCTTTTGATTTCTCGCCGCAAGGCCCAGAGCATACATTTGCCGTACTATCGTAATTGAGACAGCACAATGTCATATCGCGCTACGTCGTCGTTGAACTTGGACCCGGAGCACACAGCTTGCATAGGAGGCCGCACCGTCTTAACTTGCCGGGACTGCGCGGGTAACGCACCAAGGTACGGTCTTCATACCTTTCCACAAGAGATCTTGCACCAATTCTGACATCCGGCAGAGGAGCCATATGTGCCAGCTGCAGTGGACGCGGCTTTGGCATCTTCATCTGTGCGCATTGCAATCCGGCAGCGGCTGCTCTTACAGCCAGGAATACTAGCTCCTCGGCTGAATCATCCACACTCTCCTCACCGGCGTCACTAAGCCGAAGTTCGTCGACTTCGGTGTCATCGCGGAATGATCTCGCAGCAGCTCGACCCTGGAAGCGCTTCGGAGATGGCGACGGTGGTCCCGGAGGCGGGAGGATTGGAACAAGTGCGAATACGCCACGGAGCGTATGATATCAACATAAACCGCTCGGCATGACTTATATAAGACACATCAAAAAGCTCTTGCGCGGGAGCTACACCATGCATAGTGACGCTGGGATCCTCGGCGAAGAGGAGTTGGGGGATTCAAATAAACGATAAAAGGGCATTGACGCAGACGCAGACCTGTTAGTCACTCCATTTGTGGGGTTTTTGGGATATTCGTTGTATATATTATACTTCCTATAAACGCAGACAGGAGGTTTCTCTTCTTAAAGAGTTATGAAGGGCATATGATTGAATCCATAATAACTACTCCCATCCGCGAAGACTGGCCTCTTGGAGTCGGTGATAAATTATTTTATCAGGGATAGGGATTATGGTACTCTGTATTTGTGATCCGTATATTCTCTAGAGTGCTCTAGAAGCTTTACCCAGTGAAACAGCTGGTCTAGCTAAGCCTGGTCTCCTGTAAATCTCAAGTATATCATATGGTAAAGCCATGATATATGTATGGAGCCTGAATGCATAGATGCCTATATTCTAAGCCTGTGTAAAGTGCAAGATAGATCTGTGGGGCATGTACTAAGTTCTCTAGCAGTACTTTGTTTACCTCCAGAAACCATATAGTTGTACTAGAGTTATTCTAGGCAGATGAAAGCATATAGCAGCATACTGCAGATTCTATGGTGATTAGCCAGATGCCCACACATTGTTCTTTTCCAGTTTGTGCAGCTCAGGATCTGAACTCCAATCCTGCTTTCCCCTACCCCCTCCAATCTCTTCTCTCCCCAAAAACGCTGGGAGGCAGGGATTCCAGGAAGAGATAACCAGGCTAATGTCCACCACTAGATAAGCCCAACCAGTGGCATCGCGGCCACACTATGACGGTCACGTCGCCATCTCATACAATGACCTCTTAGACGCAGTGCAGGGTGGCGGCTTAAGGAGATAGACTATTTCCTAAGACCCTGAGCAAGTATGCTGTCTTAAACCAGGCGGGAAATCCTCTCCCACACTATGCCTCTGGCCAGATAGGCGCCTGTACGGTTGAGGATAGCCTGGCCGAGCTTCTACAGCACATTGATGCGGGGCCTATGGCCGCGAGACGGCGCAGTCTCAAGGCAGCTTTACAGACATACAGCTCCATGCACATCACGCACGGCCAGGAGCTGGTCAAGAGCTCGCGTGAGACTTGAGACATCTATAAGTGGCGCTATCCCGCCACAGGTGAGGATGGCTAAGAGCTATTAAACAGATCCATTTACCTAATGTCATACTTTCCTGGTGCTCCATCTTTGTTCTGTGCATGCTCCAGTCAACTCATGATTCTCTCACCTTCCACTCTACAACTTGCAGAGAAATTGCGTCTACCTATTGATATAAGCTCATATGCATATGCAAACAAAACAGATTACCACTCTCACATTAATTACACCCTGTACAAGTAAAATGTATATGGCTGTCAAATATAGTCCAGACGTCAAGCTATCGGCTATATATATGTGTTTCGGAAGTAGAAGCCGTACACCCAACCGACTCTGTCACGGTTATGACGGTATAGGCCGAACATCGAAGGAACTGGAGATCGACGTCGTCAAGTCGTGAGGTAAGACTGGCTAGAGTCTAGTACTACTTACTTCACAGTTGTGCCCCTGGAGGGCTGAGATAATGAGAAGGATTGCGTATACTGGCATTTGGTCGATGTAGACAATTTCACTCAAAGGGCCGGTAAGACTTGCTTCATACTTGCTTGCTTCAGTTTGTATGGAAATACTGGAAGGCTTCCAAGAAGACGTATACGCTGTTGCTTGCAGCGGCCTCTCTATGGGCTGAAGCAAGCTCTTCGACTCACGGCTCCACTATGGCCCAGACTGACAATTGTTTCTTGTATAAGATGAGCTTATGTTGTCTGGGTATATGTCGATGGCTTCCTACTCGCTGGAGCCAATGACTGCGAGATCGGAATGGGCCAAGAAAGCACTCGCACTCGATTCGGAGTTTAAGTTGAATGACTTGGGAATCAAACGTTCTTTCAATCCAATTCGACTTCCCCAGTGATGGACCCGTCTCACTCGATCAAGTCTTACTGAGGCCTAGTCAATTCTTGCCAGTGAGTATCGCCGTGGATGCACAACGATCCTGAGGGGGAATGATGTGAATTAAGGCTCGATCAAGTAGACAATAGAGCTTCGTATATGATTTAACCCGTATAGATTCATTTCTAATCAATCTGATGTTCACCTTGTATAGAAAACTCTCAAGTTTCTTCGGATGAGGATAAACTTCCGATCATGATCTGTGCCATGCAACCATGGAAACATTCTCCAGGACGACCGACGACCTTGAGCAGGAAGATCGCGTTCAAATTTGAACAACAAGGCTGACTCAACAGCTCTGTGGCAAGTCTTCCACGGAGTTATTCAGGCTTTGCGAGTCTCACTCAGCTATGTCTCACTCAGATTATCGAGACAGTCGCGAGGAATTGCAAGTTTTGCGTGTTACTGCTTGGAGATGAAATAATATGGTTAGTGGACTGGTGCCCCGTGCTAGTGCTGACTTCCAACAATGCTCCTTAGCAAATCAAAAACCCAGGAACAGATTACTGTGAAACATCGTGGGGCAATCTTGACAGCCTAGTCATACTTCGGAAGAGTGTGCCGTCTCGATCGACAGGGACTCAGGGTTCGCTGATCCGTGCCCTACCCTATCTTTAGGTCTGACGGCGGATCAGACACTTGGAAGTTCTGGAAAGAATATGGACAGAACCCATTTTATCCGGAGTTACTCCGTACTTGTCAAAGTATTCGATAAATATCATACGATGATACGTAAAGACCCACAGTAAGAAGCTTCCCTGTGCTTAGCACTCTCATAACGGCAAGTCTAGGGCACAGGGAACACCGAAGCAACGCCCCCACTGAAATTCCATAGGGTCTCAGCCTTCAGGGAGCTTAATGAATAAGGTACGAATAGCAATAATAGCTCACTTGGTCAGTCCGAACCATCTGGTAATTGGTAAAAGAGCAGAGGGGATGGGTGAAAGGATCAATGTCGCAGTGGCCAGCGGCTAATCGGGCGTCGAAATCAAAAGCTCGATCATACAAAGTACCTAGTGATGAGGGAATTTCTGACCCAATCTGTGATGCTGAGACAAGGCTCATAGTCATAGACTCATAGGGGCCTCCGGAGCTCTTGTTCCCTGCAAATCACTACTAATATTGTTAAGCGGCGGGCAAACCATGCCTTTTCTTTTGGCACCATCAACCACTAATACAGCTGGGAGGCTACAATTAAGTTGACAGGGGAACGCAATTGACCAATTAAAGGAATTTACAGGTGTTGGTTCGAATCCTCCTCTTAACAGAACATCCTGAACAGGAAAATATGATGGGATTGGCGGCCGTCCGGTTAACCAGCCCACCATGCTAAATGCTATTAGGGCTAGGCTAACTGAGTATCCCCGGTGTCTTGTTAGTACTAAATGCTACCTTAGTACCAGGCTACCAGATACAGCATCTGCTATTGGTCTTCTGTATCCCTGCAAGGCCAGCTCTGTAGTGAGAAGAAGGCGCCTAGTTAAATCCAGGCGCAGCTAGGATCGGGTTAGAAATTCCCTCATGAGGTACCTTGTATGATCGAGCTTTCCCTGGTCCGTATAGGGTTTAGTCTTGTATATATATCTCTCACCATCGAGAGCAAACCACGAGACTCCCCCCTCTTCCAGCGGCGCCGAACGCAAATCGTACGTTGGTATTCTCTGGACCGTAGTAGTCATTACAACAGTAGTCAGTATATATATACAGTGTCCCCTTCCTACCAGGATCAGATCACCACAGCCACCACCAATACAAACCTCAAAGGAATCAACAAAACAAGCAAAATGGGAGACGCCTACACCCAAGCCCGAATGAACCACCACATCTCCTCCACGCCTCGAAAAGCCCTAAGAGCCCCCCATCGCCCCATCGCCTTGCGTCAAGAGTACATCAGCGACTCAAAAACAACCCTCGTGCTGAGTCCCCAAGGCGACGCGCAATCAGCAACAGCCTACAAAGTCAAAGACCAAGACGGACGAACCATCTTCACCGCCAGCGGCTGGAAATACAATAACGGCTCTTGCCGCGAGTTCCGCGATGCCTCTGGCTTGCCTCTCTTCGAGCTTCATCGAAAGATCTCCCTGAAAGCCGCACGGTATCTTACGCTGCCGGGGGGTGATCGTGATGGTGATCGTGAAGGGACATTAGCAACGGGCGCTCCGCGCCTTGCGTCTGCGTTTATTTCAGTATCTCGTTGCGGAATGCGGCTGCGGAGGAGACAAAGTCAGAAGCTAACAAAGAGCTGACGCTCGTTGTTGAGCGGCATGGGCGCGTTTTGCAGAGCTTTGATGTTATCGATGGAGACAGGAAGGTAGCAGAGGTGTGCGAGAGTATACGGCACAGTGATAAATTGGCGCTGAAGCCTAGTTCGCGGAGGGGGCATCGGCCTGCTCTGGATGTGGTTATTGCGACTGGGGTGGATATGTCGTTGGTAGGTTTTTAGTCCTAAACCGCTACATGCGCTGACTTTATCAGGTTGCGGTTATTGCTGTTATTGCCTCGGATAGCGTCTATGGTTCGGAATCCAGCTGAGGTATGGCACCCTTGGAGGTTGTTACCTATCTCTATACACATTCATTGTTCCTCTGCTTCTGCTTCTTTCTGCAGTTCGTGCTCGCGGCGTAAGTTCTCCGCATCGTTCTCCTCAAACCTAAAGTTCCATATTGTTTCAGAAGCCGTGCGTTGGGTTTTGTGTCGGCCAGGAGAATTCGCTTGGAACTCTTGCTCCCAACATGCTGCAGTACAGCAGGAGTCAACGCCCAACAGGTCTCCCCATTCTGATCCGCGTAATCCTCCGTGAGCATGCCGACATACCCGGCACATTTAGACTCAAACCAAGACACCAGGTCATTGATGTGGGCTCGCAGAAAGACTAATCACTGGGAGCAGCAGCCGAAATTAGGCATCGTGTGCACTCTGTCAGGTATGGGGAGCATTGTTACCCGTCCCGCGGCGAAGAAGAGAATAATCAACAGCGGTGTAATGATGAAGGAGAGGAGAGCGATTGTTTCGTTTGGCAGGTATGTAGTCGTAGCTGGGCAACAGCGACGGATAGCCGTGGTTGTGGCCAGGACTCCAAATACAGCGAGGAGAGAATAGAAGAGGTAAATAGGCCATTCTTCTGAGTTCCAGCCCAGGAATTTTTCTGCGTAGAAAAGCCGGATGTATGGCCCTATCAGTGGCACATTAGTCGGACCCAGATCCATCTGAATTCTTATCAGCAGCTTACACTTGTCCGCAGCCTCCTTGAGGGCCTTGGTCTGTTGTTCAATAGCCGCCAGCGCGTGTTTAGTCCGGTGATACCATCCATCAAGAGCAACAACATCGTCCTCAAGCATAACAGTGTACGAAGTATTGATTGCTCCGCACGCCTTAAGGAGATAAGTATAGTCGAGCAGACCCTTCTCGTGGGCCCCGCTCTTCTCGGGGGTCTCAAGATTGACCACATGGTCAATATCTAAAACATCAAAATCATAGAGAATGACCCTATCGGCGAGCGCATGAAGCCACGGCTCCAAGTACGCCGGATGCTCAGCTGGATTCGTATGCGCGATCAAAACAATCAGGTATAGATCTTCTCTCTCTGTCGCTGAGAGACCCTGTAGTACCGATCCCACTGCGCTCGGGAGATAGCTGACGCCCTCGCGCGCAACCGAGGCAATTCCCACACACATGCTGGGATGGGCAGACGCCTTCGACTGGAAGTGGTGCGGAAGGGTATTATTGTCTTCCAAGAAGAGTTCCAAGAAGGTGTTGGCTTGCTCGGCGCGAAGGGCTGAATAGGTAGGTTCGTAGGCTTTGTCTTCTGCGAAGAAAATGGAGGTTGGATCGCGCCGACATCGTAGGCGGGCAAAATATATTGCTGAAGTATATAAACAGGAAAAGACAAGGAACACACGGCATGTATATGAGGTGAGAAGCGAAAACGCACTGAGCTTCAGAAGCCTCCGCGGTAGAAGCATTTTAAACGTGTCGAATATATGAAGTTTCAGGAAGCCTGCCATCATTATGGCAGTATCGCACATGTTATTAAGGATGGTTGAATGAACTACTAGTGCTAGCACCTGAACAATCCCTGCATTTACTAGCATGTCCTTTTACTATATATGGAGTAAAGCCAATCTACACTGCGGCGTAGTAAGTTAGTAGTCCTAGAACAGCCACTCACATGAGAGAATCAGACCTTCATAAATTTATCGTCTATATGAACCTATGATAGTAACTTCTCGGAGCAGGGGTCACTAGCTGGGCAACCAGCCGGCGCCCTAAAGGGTCCAATGGAGACGAATCGTGTGTTTTCAGACCGGGGTTATTTCCGTACATGAAAGGTTCTCGTCTTGGCTAATCTGCTGAAATAAACGTCGCTATCTACCTTGGTCGTTCTCTATTCTACATACTTATATAAGAAAGAAACGGACTACAGATTTGCAGATGCAGATGCAGACGTCCCGGCGAACAATTCTGGGTGCTGCGTAACCGCACTCTCGACTTCTTTGATTGCATCGTAGCCATAAAGCCAGGGCTGGACCTCGGGGCATGTCCTGACATCATGTAAGCGACTATTGCCTGCGGGAAAGTACGGTACTCACCATCTACTGGGAAATGCGCCTTTGATCTCCTTTCCAAGTTGAGACAAGAAGACCTCATCTCTCTTTTCCTGCTCTTCGCCATTTGGCATGTGGAAATCATGTCTCTAAGGGAATGTCAATGCTGTTGCAGAGGAATGGGATTGCTGACTGACCTGCTTGAAAGTCTCCTTGACAATGGCCTCACCGCGGGATTTCCGCAGGCTCTCGTACAGACGGAGGATCTGGGGTAGGTGCGATTTGGACTTCATGCGGCCGAGTAATTGGCCCAAGACTGCGCCGTCTTCGAGAGACGAGTTGGCGCCTTGTGCGAGGTAGGGGAGCATGGGATGGCAGGCGTCACCGCTGTTTGGGTTAGATATGAATATCTCTAGACGACGGAAGCGTACAGGAAGACCAAGTTTGACTTGTCGTTTACCCAGCTTTCCATTTCAGCGTCTAAGATAAAGTTCAGTCCGTGATCAACTGATTTGTTGCGGATACACTCACGATGCATCAGCTTCCACTTGTCCACGCTGTCGACGTAGCTCAGGAAGCGATTCAAACTGTGGTTGTCAGCATGTCCCGAAACAAAAGAAACAAACCTACACTGGATCCCAGCCTTCGAAGAGTTTCCGCATTTCTTCTACAGAGCCAGACTGTCTGGAGACTCCCGGGGGCAGATTATCCGGCACAAGCAGCACAATGTTGAACATCCGTCCATTGCGGAGCGAATAGGCCACCGCATGCGCACCCGGACCGATCCAGAAGTGGCACTCTGGGTTCTCAACCCATGCCCTCAGCTCCGGATCCGAGATTTGGTCGGCAGTTAGCACGATTCTGTAGGCTAGATCGCCTGTGGGGAGCGGCGCATCCTTCTTCCCTAGGAAACACTCGCGGCAGCGAGACCAGAGCCCATCGGCAGCAATGATCAAGTCGCCGGTATACTGGTTGCCAGCGAGGGTTCTGACCGTTGTTGTATCAAAGTCTATCGAGTCTACTCTCTCGTTGAGATGAAATGTGACTCCGAGCTCCTTCGCACGTGCATACAAGGCTTGCTGCAGGTCTACTCTGTGCAGGTCAATGAATGGGGCGTCATACTTTGCGCGGATCTTCTTGTGAAAGGAGGGTTCGTTGGCCAGGATTTGCCCGGTATAGCGATGGACAGTGAGCGCCGTGGGCTCGGCTGCGGCTTGCCAGATCGAGTTGGGAAGTTGCCAGTACTTGAAAAGTCGTGAGGCGTTGGGGGTTATCTGAAGACCTGCGCCGACCTATTTTGATTAGATGACGTTGTGAGATCTTTGTGCACCACTGACCTCGACGAGTTCCTTTGCTTGCTCCACTACTTCTACTGTATGTCCGGAGAGTGCGCATGAGACTGCCGCGGCTAGACCACCAAGGCCAGCGCCGGCAATGATAATGCGGAGATGAGCCTCTTTAGAGACCTATTTGGCTTTAGTAATAATCGCATCTTGAATTGCAATAACCTCTCACCATTGTGTTCTCTTTTGAATATCTCCATGGAGTAGTGGAAGGACAAGCTCGAAGAGTTAAGGACTTGACACACGACAGAAGCAGCTCGCGTAATACTTTAAAAGTTTCATCAAGCAGCTGCTAAGCGTCTCCATCAGCCCATCAGCAGGTGGCTAATTGCCCACGGTTATTCCGGACGGTAGTGGATGAGTGATGACTGCGGAGGCTTACGAGCTGCTCGGAAATACCGAGACTCTCCTGATGGGGTATGGGGGGGATTTCCCCGTCCTCGGCACAACGGTGGGGACGGCGGGGTAAAGGGCCGCTGAGAGTTCTAGATCCGTATTCATCCAGTTTTGAATACGTTGATGCCAAAGATATTTGGAGAAGTGGAAGACAGACAAGAGCGTTATGAGGTGATGAAGCGAAAAGCGTGTTGATACCCAGAGTGGACAACAGGGGCGTCAACATCCCACACTGCTAAAGGGCTTCTTCGCCATTCACTTTGCTCATAGAACACTAGCAATCGATTTCCAGTCTCATTTCTTGAGGATTGACGGCTTTTATGACAGCAGCTCGCAGACTGATTTGCTGAAGGCGTCAACCGTGCAGGGACTTCCAGCTAGCACGAAACTCGAGTCAAGAACAATCGCTTAGCAACGACCGCGTCAAGTCCTCTAGCCCAGATCTACATCAGTTTCAGAGTGATGGTTCTTAAAAACACCGCGGCATGGCTACAGAAGATGCTCATCAGCGTACGGTTGTTTGCCTCAGTGATTCATTCTGCATATTCGTCTGATCTTGCGGAATCGCTGCTTTCATTGCTCCTCGCAGCTTCAGATTCTATTGTCGCAATCGATCAAAGTTGGATTGGATATCGGCGTTCGGTTTCAATCGCGAGGGCCATTCCCTTCGATGTGACAGGGCATCGGTCAGAGGCATGTTAACTCTTCTCATCTTTGCCCGTTCTACCGATGTCCATTAATCTTCACATTGATCTTTAATGGCGCGGAGGATTGCACTCCGTTCTCTCCGGCTCTTGGATTTCCATCGTCTCCGTTAAGCATCGATCTCATCGAATACACCAAGCGAATAGTCCTTGCGCAGCTTGCTCAATCTTTCCTCAGCGTATCCCGGCTTGATCTCTTAATGCCATGAGAAAGTCGAGCGTACCAAGCCATCTAGGCCGCTGTTCCATTTTCAAGCGTTCACAGTGGCTCAGCACATCATCCCACTCATGCAGCCATTTCTCCATGCTCTGACGGGTCGGTTCCGGTCCCCGCTGGAGGAGTCTGTATCTCTCGTGGATACGTCTCTTCTGATCTTCCAACGAGGGCTCCAGCTTCATTTTCAACTTCTGGTAGATCTCAACCTCGTTGTCTAAATTGTTGGTGAGCCGGAACAGGTGCTTGCGGGCGACTGTCTGAAAAATCGCTTCCCAGATAGTCCACAGAGCCGTTCGCTCAGATTCACGTCGTGGCTCTTCTAGCTCATACCGCTCCAATTGCGCCTCGTATTGCAGCAATTGCTCAGCGGTCGGTTCCGCCCATTCATTCCCATCAGCATCACTACCCAGCTGAGCTTCCCCATCGGCCAGATCGTCTCCAGGTTAGGTCGGGTCAGCCGGTCGAACCGGGTACGGCTCCTCTCCGAGGAGTATATCCAGGACTCCAAGCCTGCGAGCAAGTCCTGTGATATAAAAGTTCCAGTCCCACCAATCGTCGTCTGCGTTATTCAAGAAGGGGACGTTTGTGGTTACTGCGTAATCCATGTGGGGTCGGCTCGATATAACCTCACTCCTTCCGGATTGGGCGATTCAAACCAATGAGGTATCTGGGCCAATCAGAAGAAGAGATAGAGCTCAATCCCGCACGGCAAGCGAATACCAATGATTGATTTGTGCGTCTCAGGGCAAACGGGCTCATAACTGAGCACATCCCCAATAGCATCAAGTTCAGTGACGCTAGTAATTTGGATGCCGTGATTAAGTTAATAAGAGTTCGATTTTCTCAGCAGGTGGCTATCTAGGTGATCTATATACTTTTAATGTGGCGAACATCTACTCGTTATCCAAACGTCATATCGTAGATCATGCCATCTTAGAGTGCTGATCACTATCACTTAGTCGATCATTTGGATAAAAGAAAGGTCTAGCGAGAAAGAAAACCATGCTGATTCCTGAAAGAGGTAAGCAGTATGTTATATCCGTAAAATCGAATACCGGTAGACAAAAAGTGTGGAGATTGGATGTACTCTTTCTTAGTCTAGGGGGGACATATCTATAGTTACAGCGATAATGCTTTAAGGGCTGTCACTTTGAATGTTGGTAAGCGAGAATGCGAAATACCAGGAAGCTTACCAGGCAGAACATCACTGAAGCAATCAGCTTGACTCGTCCTCAGTATATACAACCAGCTCTATGAACTCATAATCATGAACATGGCCGTCTGCATACGCCACCTTAGCAGACAGAACAGCAGAGGACAACTACAACACCGACTCCTCCCACACAATCTCCTTCCCATTAACCCCCTCCGCAGCCGGAATCAACGGCCTCAGCGCCATCCCATAATCCCCCGCATTCGGCGTCCTTAACAGCGTATGAATATGAAACTTCTTCGGCTCCTCATTAGCCAAAAACACGCCGGAGTGGTGGTCGAACTCCACCAGAACGACGGGGCTCTGGATACGGTAGTAGAAGGGATCGTCGTCGCCGAAGCCGCCAATCCAGCAGAAGTATGTTTCGCTTTCGTGCTGGCGGATTTCAGTGAGTTTGAGCGCTCGCGACCGTGCGGGTAGGTACAGGAGGTACTGCTCCAGGATGGCGTAGAGGAGTGCTTTCTGGGGGTTGGTGAGGGAGGTGGCGGGGATGCCTTCGTAGGGGACGGTGCGGTTGTCGCGGTAGGCGCCGCAGAGGTGGCGCTGGTCGTCCTTGTTCCAGCGGCCTGGGGGCATAGCGGGATCGTGCATGTGGGCGAAGATGCGGGCTTGGGATTGGAGCTGGGGAGAGAGGGATTGCATGAGCTGGAGGCCGAGTTGCTCCTCGACTTGCATGATGCGGGTGCCTGCGTGAGGGCCGGAGTCGATCTCGTTGGGCTCGGCGCCGGTGAACCAGGGAGAGGCGACGATCTGGGACTTGTACAGGAAGATGTTGAGGCAGAGGTGGTGGCCGTAGAAGGACCAGCCCCAGGGTCTGTCGGGGGAGGGGCGGCCGAAGAGGACGAAGTTGTAGGAGAACTCGTTCATGACGCGTGGTGACTCGACCAGCTCGCCGAGGAAGTGGTTGATGCGCATTGCTTTGACGGCCTTGTCGTAGCCTTCTGGGGAGAGCGTCGCCTTGATGATGTGCATGATGGCGTCGCGGATGGAGGGGGTGACTTCGTCGAGACGCAGGCCCTTGTCGCTGAGGAGGAATTCCGGGTTGGACCATGTGCGCCATTCGGGCGAGTCGATGTGGTAGCTGAGGGACTGGCGCTGCTTGTCGTCAAGAAGGGAGAGTAGGGACTCTGTTGCGGTGACAATCTCATTGATAGGGACGCCTTCGTCCTGTAACGTGAACAGACCGGGGCGGACATTTCCTACGCTCGTCAACAGACTATACTCAATCGCTCTACTGTAAGGCTGCATACCATCCGTCGTGACACCCTTGAAAGGCTCCTGGAACAAATCCAGCCAGTGCATATACAGCGCATGCAGCCAGGGCGGGCGGCGCAGCGTCTTGAAATCATGCGCGTACTCATGCGCATCCTGGCCGCGCATTACCTGGAAGCGCTTGAGACTGAGATCGGGGAGATACTGGCGATATTCGCCCGTAGGCTTTTGCAATTGAGCCAGCTGTTCGGACGACATGGTGGCGGAGACACTTCGAAACAAACAGAACCTGCAAAGTCACACCTGCTAGCAGCTCAGACCTTTATCTACCAACATCCTCTCGTGAGGTACTGGTAGTCGGCTCTTCTCCGCTCGTACACTTGTGTCCCGCGCTGCAGCGGATTGCCGTGGCGGCACTCCCCACCTCCCCACAGTCCAGTGTGGAGAGCGGCAAACTGCTTTTCCGCCCTGCCTCGCCTCCACAGTCCAGTCTGCTCGTTCGCATTTCCCAAGCCCTGATGGGATTCTCCGACTTGCCTCCCTGCTTGGGGAATTATCCCCGACCCGACTCCTCTATCTCCGCATTCCTCCACGAACGCATCCATCTCACAGGGAAATACTTTCCATAGACCATAGCACCTCCCGGATCGCAATAAGCTCCATTATCAGCATCTGATGATCGACGAGGCGGTTTCAATGCTGGCGATGGGCTGGGCTGAGATTGCGTTGAATGAGGATAGACCCCTTGTATCGTGATATGATTGATCATGAAGACCTCTACATTCAATGGCATCAAAATCGCTACAATGTGTCCTCAACAATATCAACGCGTGATGTGGTACGATTTCAAGGATAACAATGATTAACCTTCTTGCCTATGTCTAAGGGTGAATTGCCATTTGACTGTCAGTGCCAAAACACGGTGCATATGCCAATATATTAGAATAAGATACAGGAATTAAGGCCGTAAATCATAGGACGCCATTCTCGCCATGCACCAAATAATAGCAAAACTCCATTATACGCCAGCCGTCAACCCCAAGACGATGCAATTAGCTGGCGACAGCCAGTTGAGCCACCAAGTCCGATGCCACGTCGAGGAAAGGATAGGGGCTTGTAATCTCCTTCTCCTTGTTGAAGTAACGTTTGCTGATGGGATGCCAGTCAGAATCGCCATCCGCGCGGATCACGTTTTGGTATCCGTCACACTTGAAGTCGACCATGTAGTTGTTTTCCTCCAGCTGGTAGAGCTGGATATCCACGAACACCCACACCCCATGCGAGATACGTCCCTGTAGGTTTGGCTGGGTTGCGGATGATGGGCCGGAGTTGGTCGTATGGTCCATTGTAAGAGGATTCTTCTCTTCGGCCGAGTGCGACAGTCCGGAGATGTTGAATCGACGGCGAAGCTCTTCCAAGTCACTCTTGCTGCTTTGCACACTAGCTGAGCGACCCGGGGCGGTGACGCCTTGCTTCAACAGACGGGCCCGGATGAACCAGGAGTCCTTCGGGATGTAGTAGTCGGCCGGAAGATCGGGGTATTTTGATTGCAGAGGTCTTTCTCCTGGTCGCCTTTCAACTCCAATGGGTGTTGTGCCTTCTGTGAACTGTGATTAGTTGAGAACGTGAACGACGTAATTGAAAAAGAACGAACCTGTTTCGGAGGGCTGGATCTCCCAGACGCCGCCCTGTGCTGCAATGGCTTTGTATAGATAGAGCATAGCCTCATAAGGTTGATTGCGAGACCGAATACCAAACTGCCACTTGCGGGTTTTCTTGGGCTGCTGGGGAGCACTACGAGCTTCTGGAGGTTCCAAGCGCAGGTTATTCAGATCTATGATACTACGGGAGTGAGGTTTCAAAGCTCGAGCGGTTGCTTCCTGCTCCTCCGGAGAACGTGTACCGCAAAGATCGTCGTCGAGACTGGCCCCGGCACTTTCTTCTCGTAATCGGTCCGCGTCACGCTCCCGCTGCTCTCGCTCCCGCTCCCGTTGCTCCATTAGCTGGTCATGAACATAGGGCAAGCTGGTCGGCAAGATGCGAACGTGGCTGATTCGGGAACTTTCAAAATCATCCGAATCAGCCTGTTGCGATACTTGTGAAGGCTGGCGAGGTGAATCATAATGAGGGGACCCTTGACGACGGGGTGCAGCGGGCCGGCCCATTGCAGGTGTAGTCAAGGGAGTTCTGTTCGGCGGTGATGAAGGTGTGACAGGACCACCCATCAGGTTATCGTCTGTGGGAGCTGCGGCTGTTAGCTCGACATTGCAGTCAGGACGATAGTGTTGTCACTCACAATTGGTCTGCATCATTTCGTTTTCTGCGATTATGAAAAAAGCATCCTTGATAGCACTGGGCTCGGAGCTCTTGAGTGCATCTTCGATATCTTCCCGCGCATAACCCATGCTCCGTTCCAACTTGGAGATGGCGATCTGGTGAATCTTGTGTTGCGTCGAGAGGGGCTTCCCCGGGGCAATCTTCTTAGGGTCGATAGCCTTGTTCGGATCCACTCCAGTACCAATGAATTCTTCAGGAGGGGGTTGAAGATATGCGGGAAGGTCTTGCAAAAACCAAGGGTCCTGGCGGATCTCGGGAATAGTGATTCGGTGGACAGGGTGGACTTGGAGCATCGATCTGATCAGGCGAGCCGCTCCAGAGGAGATATAAGGGGGCATGTGGAAGTTGCCGGCGGCAATCTTCTTGAACAGGGCCGGAATATAGTCGTCGTCAAACGGGAGCCGTCCCACCAACAAAACGTAGAGAATCACGCCGCAGCTCCATACGTCGACCTCGGGTCCAGCATAGAGCTTTCCGGAGATGACCTCGGGAGCAGCATAGTTAGGACTGCCGCAGCTGGTCTTGAGGAAATTGCCGTCCGTCATGATGTTGCTCAGCCCAAAATCCGCAATCTTGACATTCTTATCCTTGTCAATAAGCAGGTTCTCCGGCTTCAAATCCCGATGCACGATTTTGTGGCGATGGCAGTATTCGACGGCACAAATGATCTGTTGAAAGAATTTGCGGGCTTCTGCATCGTTGCATCTGCCTCTTTTGACCAAGTAATCGAACAATTCTCGTTCGGCGTACTCGAGGACCATGATGATATCGGTTTTGGTAGCAATGACGGTGTACCTGCGAATCAAAAGGGTCAGTTCAATTGTATACGTCAATCCAAAGAAAATTGAGACGACATACAGTTTGATAATATGAGGATGCCGTAGCAACTGCAGATATTGAATCTCCCGCTCCACACGACCAACCATGTCTCTGGACAGCAATTTGCGACGAGAGATGATCTTCAGAGCGACTTGACGGCCGCTAGGTTGATGAATGGCCAGCTTCACCTTTCCGAACGAGCCTTCGCCCAGAATCTTGACCGTCTGGTACTGATCGAGACGCTGCATGTCCCTCATCGTCGCCGGGGACTGCATGGTGGGGTCGGCAGCCATCCCGGTCGGGCGCGACGGCGGAGGCATTGCCATGGCAGGATAATTCGAGGCGTTGGGGGGAGGACCGGCCCCAATGGTACGTTCACGTTGGCAATCGGAGTCAAAGGAAGGGAGGGAGACAGAAAGGTCTTCGTCGTCGAAGGCCGCTGCCATTGCTGGTCGGGGAGGGAAGGACGGGACAACGTGACGTGATCGATTTCTCCGGGCGGTCCCAGCGGTCCGTCCTGCTGACTGTCCAGCTTTTTTCCCTTCAGCTAATTTTACTCCCCTTGTGGTCTGGAATCGACTAAAACTCGTCTAGAATTATGGAGACGCCAATAAAAGTCGAAAATCGGCGGTAATAATAATAGCAACCGAAGTGATAGTCCCCCACGAGGCCACGACCGGAGTTCAGGGTGAAAGTGGAGTGGAGCAACCGAGCTGTCCTCCTGAGGTAACAGGTTAAGGTAGAGGAAGAGAGGGGGCCCCCTCGAATATTGATGGATATGAGAATTATGGCGTGGAAATTCGTTCTGCCAGTTGAACAGGCAGTCAAGGAGAGAAATAGGCCAGAAATGAGGGGAAAAGGAAGGACAAAAGATGAAGAAGTGTCATAGACTTATATCATACATATTATGGAACAAACAACAAATCGTGAGGTGTTTCAGCGCGGGGTCTGATCCCTCATATAAAATCTGGGGAGTGCCTTAGTACCTTCAAGTCATCAAAGTCAATCTTATGCCATCTATCTATTCGCTAGATGTTTGAAGTGACAGCTCCCATGCGAAACTCAGCTGATAGTGTCTCCTATTTCTGCTTAGGCCCCATTCTTGATGACATTCCCCTCATTTCATGCCTGTCAAAGCATGGTTAAATGGCAAATATCTCTGGTACTCTGAAGCATAATCTCCAGATACAAACGCTCAATCCATATATCTGCGCCAACCCCGCCGATCGACCCATGGTTTCTTCTATGTTAACCAAGTTTTTTTCCTGCTGACAGTTGGAGTCTACTGTACATCCAGGGACCAACCAGAAGGATTCGAATGACTGGTTACAGGTCAATAGGCTCGCTCCAACAATGTATGCTCAGTATTCTCCGTAGTGATGGATGTTGGGTGCGCCAGCTCCTGACCCAAGAAGATTTGCTCTCGTTTGTGTCCATAGCCACGTCTGGCCTTGAAGATCCATCCCTCTTTGAATTGTTTGATCAACTTAAGCAGTTCCGGCCGATCGCTTGAAACTTACTGGATGACTGCAGGGCTAAGTGATCCTCAGGCATACACAGAGTTGACAGAACTCTGTGCTATGTTCTTGGATTGGCTGATATTTTGAGAACATCCTAATTTGTCGGCCATCCTGGATAGTACAGATGTGGAGGAGGCTGTACAGTAGTATTAAAAGCCTTGGGATGGCAGTCTCGCTACAGCCAGCACGTTTCAGCCTTGCGGCACAGCACCTTGCAGCACCGGCTTCAAGAGACCATACTAAATCAGGAAAAGTTCCTGTCCTCATGAACATGCGGAGATCCCTAGTGCGGTTAATCAAGAGGGCTGTGAGACGCATCTTGCCCTTTTGGCCGTTGGTTTTTCTCTGACCGGCCAACTCTGTCTCACCCGAACGATGCATCATGGCTAGGCTGGCTTGGAAGTAGTGGTGTAACATATAAAGGAGGGAGAGGATGCTATTGAGGTGAAAGCTCTTCCATTATATACGAGGCACTCTACTTATCAATCATGGGTGCACTGGTCTTCTTTATCAATGCTCTCGCCGTTCTGAGCATTGTCAATGCTGCGACAGTGAGATCCCTCTCCAGAGAGGCTCCGCCGATCAACTTCCCCAAGGCAAGACGTCTCTCTGCTGCGGTTTCTCCGTCAAAGCTTGAATCCAGAGCAGTGCCTGCATCCAATCTTTTCAGGAGCGAAGCAAGCTTTGACTTCCTGCACGGTGATCAAGATCTCCAATCGGTCTTTGTGGCCACCTTAGATGTCAAGTCGCAGACACCCATTTTGGCATTAGAGGAGTTGGATGACTCGATTGAAGATGTGATCTGCAAGGAATCACAGATCGACATATCATTCGGATCAATTGAGCAATTCCGCTCAGTTCAACGGGAACTCGAGCAGTTCGATGGATTCATCCTAGTCACCTCACATAGTGGGTGTAGTCCAGATGGAGCAAGATCAACACATCGGTCAGTACCCCGAGCCTGTACACAAGGAGTATCATTAACCTTGTATAGAGTCACCAAGGTGGCAATTGACCTGACCCACAAGGTGCTGTCACTAGGCAAATCCGACTGTACCTGGCAAGACGCATTCCACACAACTCGAGTTTCTTTTTCGCGCAGACATCCGTCCGAAATCCGGAGACGTTCAAATACGTTTCTGAAGAGACAGCAGCAGCAGTCTGAACCACCAGAAACAACAAAAACGATGGGAGGATCCGCCGAGACTCCGACAGTCGCATTTCCTGCGCCTACCGCAACGTCGGGGCTCTCGACTTCGACGAAGGAGCTCAATGAGCATTACGTGGACCGAAAGATCTTTCCCCCTGACGTTCCTGTGGCGGACATGCTTCTGTAAGTGCATTCAGCCCTAGTCTATTCTGATCCAAGGCGAAAGAAGAAGCTCATTTCGCAGACCATCAGGAATCTCCGTGTCGTGCAAGAATTGCTCCTTGGAAGGCAGCATCGACTTAACCAGGGGCTCATTCGAGATTTCTGGATCTGATGGGTTCATGGACTCTGTCAACAACACCGTCGCTTTCTTTGAGCATGGCAGCGTTGAGCTAATTGCAAACGGCCTCTTCGCACAGGTCGAACTTGAGTTCGATCTATCTGCGAGTCAAAATCTGGTCTCCTTTTCGGCTCAGCTTCCTGCTATTCCCCTCGTCCCTTTCGAGGTACGTTTTCCGTCAGTGCAGACTGCAATGGCCGATCACTGATGTGTAGTAGATTCCCGGAGTCCTCGTGTTTGGCCCGATGATAGTGGCGGAGTTTGACATAAGCTTGAGCCTTGCCGAAAGCATTGGCTTTTCATATGGCTTCAACCTCTCCGTTAGTTCGCCTCATCATTTTCTTTCGTCTTTTCACTGACTTGCCCTCAGGTCCCTGCAAATTCCAAAGTGGAGCTGAATATGAGCGAGATTTCCAACTCTTCAATCACAGGCTTGTAAGCTACCTCACCATTTCACCAAACTCGTCAACTAAACGCTGCTCAGTGACAAAACGACCGTCCATGCCTTGCCATTTCAAGCCAAAGCCGCTCTTGTTTCCCTTGTAGCCAGTATCGGCTTCAAACCTCAGGTCCTCCTCGGCATCAACACGGCAGTAGGAAGCGTCCAGGGAGGAATCGGCGCCTTTCTCGAACTACCCAACGTTTCTGTCAATGTGACTCAGCTTAGCAATGTCAACGAGAAGTGCGAAACTGTCTCAAATGGCGATGGCAAGCTTACATCAGTGCTGGACAATGTCCGCGGGAACTTCACGAATATTGTTCCCACCGTGGACATCAGTCTGGGAGCGCTGGCGAGATTCGAGGTGGATGTCCCAGGAGTCTTCACAGAAGCAGCTGCTGTGCAAACCGTACTGGCTTCAACTTCATATCCCTTGCCGACGGCGTGCTTGCAGTTTGACTCGGAGAGCGGCCAATATAGTTCTCCTACTCCTACTCCTTTATCGTCGGCTGTAGGTAAGGTTGCGACAGCTGAGGCGACAGCTGAGGCGAAGAAGAGCCGGGCAGCTTTTGTGGGAATCAATCGCGGGTTGGTGTTATTTTCTGTAATTGCGAGTTTATATGTCTATTAACTTGAAGTTCGAAGAATGTATTGTCTGTGATGGTCAATATTATTTTGGGGCATCAAGGTCATGTATATATTTCTTGGCAGTCATTGCGAGGTTGCTAATACCACCAATTGAGGAGATTGCAGGGTCGGAGTATTCAAAAGTAGCGATATAGATCTCGGCCTGCTAGTATCCCATTATTGGTCTACCTATGCATGTGCTTCAAAATCAGCAACCAGCCAACAGGCCGAAGCAGAGCAGCTACCTTGTACCCCTATGAGTCACTGATGGGTCAATGAGACTGCGGGAGCTGCATGAAATGTCTCAATCAACCAATTAGATGATAAAAACAAGAAGGTGGGGAAGGCCGTCGGGGTCCCAAAGGGGCTTAGGGCGTGCAACAGGCGGGGACCTAAAAGAGGAAAGGCGGGTGCCTTAGATTGGTGACTGAGGCTGTGAAGGGTAATGGTCAGCTTCTCGTATTTGGCTCTTGTTGGAATGACCTCCCCTCTTCTTCAGGCATCTCTTTCTTTTCATCTTTCGTCCTCAGATCATCTCCTCCTCAATCAGAGCATACACTGTTCACATAGGTTGCACGACCTTCTGCCTTTTGGCGAGCTAAATCCTCAAAAGTACATTCCTTACTCTCGCAAGACCGTAAATAGCCGAGATCTTATCTCGAAGACGGACGGCCTCATCTCTAATTCAATTAATCTTCATCTTCATTCGGCATCCCCTTTTGTCATTCAGGTCACTCTTTAGTCCAATCGAAGCAATGTCTGCAAACCAATCGCTGTATCAGATGGAGCATCCTGCTCGCGCCGAGGAGTGGGTTGACTTTAACAACTCCTTCGAGTTTGCACCAGGATATCTGGAGAGCAATCCCCCCTCGCTGGACTCGATCTCTCCAAAAGACTTGGAGTTGGTGTACAGTGACGCGGACGCGCTGAATTGGGATTCGGAAGCCGCTCAATGGCCCCAATCAGCCTTCTCCGACCTCGTTAGCTTCGAGGACCCTTTAATAGGAAGCACAGAAATGCCATTGGACATGGCTGGCTTCTCTGAAAGTGTTCCTCCACCACCATCCTTTCCGGAAGTGGAGTGCTCTGTCTCGGCATTTGACGACACATGGTCATCATTCGACGCCTCTATGGCAGAAAGCTTCTACTCACCGTCGACGTACCGACAAGTGATCGAATCTCAGGCAGCGGCTGACCCGCGCTGCTTCTCGAGAAAGGAAAAGCGTCTCGAGGCTTCCATTGCTTTGCATTTGCAGCGCTTGCAAGATGCTGCAACAGCTGATCTCAATCTGTCTTCAGACTCATGCGGTAGCTTTTCATCTCCTTGTTGGCCAGAGTCTGCAGGAAGCGCCTCTGAATCGCAGTCTCGTGGAAGCCCATCCAGCACATCACCCTGTGAAACCTTCGCCAAGTCATCTACCCCACCGTCTTCAAGACCGAGCCCAGTCAGCGGGGGAGTAGAGTTGGTCCTAGATTTGAATATGAATACGACCACCAATCTGCCGAAAAAGCAAAAGCCTCGATCCCAAGCCCAGAAAGAAAACTACATCAAGGTCCGGAAACATGGGGCCTGCGAAAAACATCGCAAACAGCATAAGCGGGTAGGTCAACGTCACCGGCCCGGATCATATCATGCTAATGGTGTACAGTGCAACTGCCTCGACAAGTCTGCTTCTCGTGTCCTGAACGACTCTGCCGTTGCGGCGCTAGCCCAATCCACCAAGGCCCGACTGGATGTCAGAAACACCGGCCAGAACGTTGTTATTGCAACCAAGCGCCTCAGCACCAGTACTCTGCCGGCTCTACCACCGGCAATTTTGGACAGAAGCCGGGCGGTCAAATCGGTGCATGGATCTGTTCAACCAAGCACTGTGATTTCGCCAACGGTAAAGGCGAATGTACAACACGTGGAACGTACTGTTCACAATTCTGCTGGATATGTCAACACCGTGATCCCGCCAACCGTTTCGACGAACGTACCCTCGAGGCATTCCGCAAACAATTCGGTTGGACGTGCAAATACTGCTGTGTCTTGGACGCCCACGTCAAATGCTTCGGTCATGGAGCGTATCGTTCAAAATTCTGGTGGACGCGCAGTTATTTCGGTAAAATCTCCAGTGAATGTCCAACGCTCCGAGCGTTCGGCCCAGAGCTCTGCGGGACACCAAAACACCGCGCACGCGCATATTCGAGATTGTCAGTCGCCCAAGGAGGCAAGGCCTTGGCGTACAGTCGACCGCACTTCGTTGGTGTCTGGTCCGCTGGTAACCCAGGACACTCAAACGCCGACTGCTGGATTCCGTGGCCGGCAAGATGGTGCTGTTCGTGCTGTTCATCTCACTCCTGGCCTACTCCGCGAGTCGTCTGGTGTACTCCGGCCGTTCAGATACAGGCCGACCTCCCGCCAAGAAGTTGGAAAGGTTGCCGAAAGCCAAAGCACCCAGGCAAACAAGCACGTAAAGGGCAAAGAAAATTTCTGGCTCAACAGTGGGACTTGGCGTCTACCTGGAAGCCGAGAAGAGGTGATCCACACTTCTACTGTTGCCGAATATGCTGGTGCGGTTGTTCGCAGTACCGCCCTAGCGTTCTCGGCCTTCTGGCAATCCTCTACCTCGCTCACGTCGTGGGCGGGAGTACTCCTCGGCCGGTTAGTTCTATCCTCTTCTCGTCAGCATATGCTGGCCAGGAAAGGAGTGACATTGGCTTAGTGCCAGAGCTTGTCCTCGGCTTCTGTCCTTGAGCGTTTCCGTCCTTATGCTTGATGCTTGTGCTTGATTGTAGAGTTCTTCAGCGATTTTACACTTGATATCCCACCGTTACATTAAAAGTTATCTCCAATAGATTTCTTGTCATCTTGAAGCGGATCGCTTCCTCGCATATGCTTGCCCTTTAGCATAATGATTTATCTATACTTGCCTAGAACTGCATACATACTAGGTAATAGTGAAAGACATAAACTAAACCATGGTCTCCCTGTTTAATTATCGTGGCCATCGACCGGGATTCTAGATCCACATTCGCAAGACCGGTACTGGTACCGAGCGTGGGGGCGGAGAGTCCCAGTCGCCATGCAAAAGGTTATGATGTTAGCGATGATGTCAAACCCACTCCCCTCGCCACGCGAAGTATATAAACAACACGGATACACACATCTCCATCGCATACTCTTTGTAAATATAACGAAATCATACATAGCTTTTAAAGCTCTAGGCGTTATCGTTATTGTAAAAGACAAGACAAGAAAATGACCGACTCCTACACCAGCTCCTCCTACTACTACAGCTCCACCACCAACACCACCAACGGCAACACCACCACGGGCCACCGGTACACGACGACCAGTCACACCGACCCCAGCGGGACCACAGTCGTGCGGACCGCGCATCAAGACCTCGGCCAGCCGGCCGTCGTCGAGGAGCGCCGGTACGACCGTACAGGGCAGGAGCAGCAGATGCTGACCGGTGGGACGGAGACGCTGCCAGGTGGCGTGCGGCGGATCACGGATCTAGACGATGAACCGGACACGGGGGCGACGACGTACGACGCGGGGACAAGCTATGGGATTCCGACGACGGGGGGAGAGAACGAGCGGGATGAGAGGAGTCGCGGGGATGAGCATTGGGGCTCGTCGGTGGGGAGATCGGCGTATGATTACGATATCGGGACCCCTTTGCCTGGTGCGAGAACTTACAATGCGTACACAGGGGCGTATGAGGAGCAGCGTGCCGATTACGATGCGGATGGGGTGCCGAGGTATCGGCCCCGCGGGCAGAGTGGGTATTCGGCTGAGCAGAAGGCGACGAGGGAGTTTGAGACGGATCAGGGGACGAGGTTGAGGAGGGAGTCGGATGTGAATATGGGGGATTTATTGTAGTTGTCAAGTATGTTGAATAGATGTACAGAATGGATGCGTGCAAGTTGTGCAAGTCGTACAAGTCGTGTGCAGTGTCGTAAGTCGTAGCAGTAAGGGACTAGGCTATACCCTGATTCTTCCCTCTCTTCCCTCGCTCCATCTCTGTCGTGCTCGCTCAAAAGCCCAGGGCAGCTGAAATACCCAGTGGCAAAGCATCCCCGCCACGAAGCCGATGGCATCATTCTTGAACCCCACTAGCAAGCCCACGGTAACCATCATGACGGTCCACCGCCTCTTCCGCTCGATATCGCTGAGCATGGGCCCGATCTCATGCTGGCCATCGCCTGTAAGCCCCTGTCCGAACCCGGCGATATCCCTGGCTCCAGTGGTGTTGAGACTCTCGCCGACGCTGACCAGCTCCAGACCGGCAGCGATGACCATCACACCAAGCAGTGCGGAAGGAAACCGCTTCAGCAGCTCGACCAGAGTTTCTCCAAAGAAAACACCTATCACCAGTTTCAACAGACCCAAAAAAACGACACTCGAGCCAGAACGGGCCCCGAATCGGTACTGCGCCGCTAACCCCCCGGAGCCATGGCAGACCGGCATCGCCCCGAACCAGCACCCAACGAGATTCATACCAGCCACACTCAACCCGACGGCCGTGATGGACGGCGTCTTCACCTGTGGCAAAAGATCGCCCGCCAGATGCACGACCGCCACAATCGAGTTGAGCGTGGTCAGCGGGATCTGCCCGACTCCCGCATCCAGCGCGCCAATCCTCCACTCCGACAGCTTGGGAATCACCACGAACGGACGCCAGATCTCCAGCGACGGCAGACGCGCCGCCAAAGCACACTGGACAAGCGCAAACGTCAATCCCAGGACGAACACGATCAGCGCATACGGCACATTGCGATAGATGTTTGTGAATAGCAGAAATATAAACGCCGCAACGGCCCACAGACGATTATCCGCCCACGACGGCTGGATCCACCCAGGAGCCAGCGATGCGAGGGTCTTCCCCGCCGCGGCGATAACCAGGGACAACCCCGCGCCGACCTGGATCCCCTTGATGACCGGGATGGGAATCACATTGGCAAACCAGTGAAGGAGACCCGTCACACTGAAGAACAGGATGCATACGCCTACGAAGATCCCCGCCGCAGCGATGGGCCCGTTGCTGAAGGATCGAGCGATGGCGACCGCTGCAATGGCCTTCATAGGCTGCACAGGCAGTGGGATCCCGAAGAACAGACCGGTGAGGATGTTGAAGATGCCGGAGAATATTAAGGTGCTGGACAGCGAGACGGTCCCGTTGACGGCCAGGGCGATGGCGATGGGGAGAAAGGTGCCCAGATCGCCAAGAGAACCGGAAATCTCGGAGACATAGTGATTTTGGAATGTTCGTAGGTTGTGCGAGGATATCTCGCGAAGAGTTTCAATCTTCATGTTGGTTGATTGAAATATTTGGCTGACTGGTGGTGAAAGAGGGTATTAATACTATGCATGTGTAGGACAAGAACCATGGGAAAATGAAGCAGGTCAAGGAAAACAAGGATGACGCGGAGTCATGTGGCCCCCACGTTGACTGTACCTCCGAATTCCTAAAGCAAGATAAGCGAGGCGATCCACGATCAGAAGATCAGAAGATCAAAAAATCTTGTCATGATGATGCAGAGGATTTGGCATACTTGGAAGTCCTGTTCTCAGCGCAAATACATGATTTGATGCTGGTCTTCTGGCCAGGGTCAATCCATGCGGGGCATCGATGTGTTGGATAACCTCAGCAAAACTAGGTCGGAGAATAATTGATGATCACCGTCACATTAGTCTATGAATAGGATCCACACCCTGATAAGATCGTTTCTTCAGCTACGCTACGGGTTACTGGACTCGAACGGTATGAGTTCGCATTTCGCTCTGACAAAGTTATCATGTATATAGCGAGAGACTGTAATCCGAATAGACTGCGGAGAAGCGAATTGTGCTTCACTTAATGAGAGTCAAAACTAGAAACACGAGAAGGTAAGGACTGGACGGCAACTATGTTAACCAGATTGCTAGAGGAGCGTATTGCAGCTCAATAGTCATCACCACGGCTGATCACTTCTTTCCCACCGCTGTGGAGGAGTATCGTATGCTCGAACTGGGCCGTGTAGGATCCCCTCACGTCAACAAGCGGCGCATAACTTTCAACGATGCCATTGTCGATCAGATTCTTCATCTGTGTAGTAAAGTCAATACCATACACGCAATGTCGTCTCGGTTGCTTATTGCTTACCCCTAGATGATAGTTCTTCACCCCAAGACGCTCAAGATACCGGCGAGAAAAGACGATGCTTCCAAAGTTGGCGTCGATGGTCTTGAGGAGAGACTTGGCCGAGGAAAGACGCAGATTGGCACCAGACATGTGCTCGTTTCTGCCGTATCCGTAGACTCCGAACTGTTGCAGCATTAATATCAAGTAGTGGAGGACGAAAAGAGCGGTGCCCTACATCATCATCGAGGAATCCTTTGCCAGTACTTCCAAAAGTCTCAATGGCAAATACTTCTCCCTCTTCCATCTTTTGTTGGCTGTTGTTTTTGACAAAGGGAATCTGTTTACCGCCGTGGATATGGTACCGGAGAATATCGTGGCCAGTAAGGTTCCGGACAGCTTTGACAGGGAAGACTTTTCCGTCAATTTCGACTTCATAGCTCTCCATCACCTCCTGGATCGCGGGGCCAATGTCACTCATTCTTGCGTCAACACCAGCATGCTACCGCCATCAGCGACACTGTGTTCAGCTCAATTGCCAAGAGAAAGACACACCTTGATACCGGTATTGGTCGCCTCCCTCACTGCAGTAAGGAGATTATCGTACTTGTCGTCAAAAGCGACGGTAAATGCCGAATCGACAATGCGACCATTCACATGCACACCAAAATCGACCTTGAGGACATCGCCCTTTTCCAGGATGACGTCTTTCTCACGCGGATTTGGGGTCCAATGAGCGGCAATGTTATTCAAACATAGCCCAGTCGGGAAACCCATGCCGGCTTTGAAGAAGTCTCCAGGTTCAAGTCCCTGATGGCCGGAGAGCGCACGAACACCATCTTCGATACCCTCGGCAATCGATAGAAGAGTTGCTCCCGGCTTGATAAGCTCTTTCTGAGCATATTGGCGCACCTGGCGATGGATTTCGGCAGCCTGGCGGTAATCGGAGAGGAAGTCGTCGTCCCAGAGACGCGAGTTGTAACGCGACTCTTCGTCGGTCGTGCGCGACGTACAGTCGTACGGGACAAGTTCTCCGACGGGATACCCTGAGGGGAACAGACTCGAGACCAGTACACGCGGTGGGTTAGTTTGCTTGAGCTCAGTCACTGGAAGGCTTCCAGTCTTGGTCTTCTTCTTCTTCTTGTTGGACTTCTTGCGTTTCTTTTTCTTTTCTGTTATGGATAGACTGTCAGTGAGATTCACTTGATCAATCTGAGGAAGTGGTTGATTGGCTTACCAACGTTGGAAGCGGCGGTGTTCACCCTATTTTCTTCGGCATCCTCGTCGTCGTCGTCCTCATCATCAATGACTCCGCGATCCAAATCGGCCGAACCCGAGCCATTTCGAGAAGTTTGAGGCTCGGGATTGGCTGGCTTGAGCCCATTGGAGTTGGAGGCTATATTGTAAGGATAAATTAGAGTTGTTGACGGTTGTTGTTTGTGGAAAGGTAAAAGTCATACCATGGGGAGCCTGCCAGTGTCCTTCGGGGGTCTTTGATCCCATGCTGTGATTTCAAATCGCAGAGCTGACATGCAACTGTTATCCTACTAGGGGCAAATTTGACAATGTTATTTTTGTTGTCAGGTGTCAAGAAGAAGAAAAGAAAGCGGGGATTGAATATCGCTGATGGTTGCCTGAGAAGTTGCCTAAAAGGTAAGGTTTGCATTGTTTTGCTCTCGGCTACGAAGTGCAAATGGAGACATGTTGCCACGTACGTACACTACCACCACGCTTCGGAGATTTACTCGACTGCGACCAAAATCATCTGCCTATTCTGTCACTGCCCTTCAGCTAGGAGATTTCGTCTGCGGAGACCACGTTAGGTTCACGGCCCGTGCCTACCTACTTGACCAAGGCTTAAGGACAGCCTGTGATTATGAGTCGAGTCACTTGAGTGTCCTCACAGAGTCTGACCGTCTGAGTACCCTCGTGCTAAATAGGATCACCTATCATCCAATGATGCGCAGCGTCAATTGAGTTTCCATGCAAGAGATTTGTCAAGTCCTCGGTTATTATTATTACTACGGAGTATCTACTACCTACAGGCATGTAGATGAGAGTGATCGGGGAACACCTAGACAGGCGCCAAATGTTTGCTTTCTCTTTTCCCCTCTTCTGCATACGAGGAAAAAGCAAACACAAAAGCAAAGACAATAGTCTGTGAAGCTGTTTCAAAGCATCTCAGCCAATCCATCCGACGATCAACCGACAAATCATTAGGAATAGCCCCGGCCGAGATTCAGGACTACTCGTTTTCCCAAATGGCTCCTGGGTCTCGATGGACAGTTCGTCCGGACGTCGCCGGATCATCCACCTCTGGTCGAGCTGTCACTTTCATTGGCCATGCAATTCACTGCAGCCAGCTGATAGCAGGAAAAAGTGATGTGGGGAACCAGCTTGGCTCAGGTAGCCACAGTCTGCACGCAACAATCTGACAGGGTTCGCTATGACTTGCGAGAACCACGATGAACCAATAGCATCCGCCTTTCCCGGTACTTTTAGTCGCCTACTTCTCAATGGAGCGCTCTAGCTCAAACAGCAGTTTGCATGAAGGGCAAGCTACTCTACTTTGGTGTCAAGGTCGTTCTGTCGACCAAACTGCAATAAACGATTGTGGTAGCTACTGCAATCCAGAGCGCGAGGAAGAACCGGCCAGCGTTAATGAAGCTCGCATACGGAGTAGAGCTGCTTCTTTCCCCCACCTTTACTGCATACTTACGCATCAAGAGGACAAATAGGGGTACGCTTGTGCTTTCTTTTCCCAGGGTAGCAGACATGTCGATTTCTAAATCAGTCGAGTTGCTGCTGAGCGGGGTCTCCGATGAGGTCCATCTCACTCAATCGCAGTGCACCAAAGTCGTCTTGGATGCAGATGGTAGGCGTGGAGCGCCACTGTCTCGAATCCACTGTCATTCAGCCAGCCTGTTACCGGCGACGCCGTGGGAGAGGGTGGATCTCGGACGTCTTCCTACTCCACGATCCTGCGAAGCCCAGACTGAACTTCGGGCGCTCCGTTCAGGGAAGTCCAGCTAAATGCACGTCTTGTTGCATGTAGTCCGGACCGTTGCTCCGTACAGTGCTCGCCGTGGTATACAGCGAGGTAGCATACGAAGATCCCCTCATTCCCCATATGAATATATAAAGGACCTATGTTCTTTCAAAATGGTCTCGCTGCTCTCGTCTGCAAAATCTTTTATCCTCTTCCTCAATGGTCCTTTCTACCTGACCCTGGTTTGAGTTGCCTTTTTTGTTGTTTTGCGAGTCGTCGCCGTGACTCAAACAAGACATCTGTTGATATCGACTCCCCTAGGCCCACAGCCATTGTACCTCCAACTAATAATCCAAAGCAATCGTCTACCGATCCCCCTCCACCTCTCATCCACCCTCAGGCTTCCCAAGAGTCAACAGATAACATCACCTCTACTCTAGCTCCAGTCATCTCAACAACCATGGCAGCCACAGTTTCCTCTCCCTTGCCTCCTGGATTGCTAGCTAACAACAGACGTGTCTCGGGTCTCATGGACAGCGATGTTCTCTCAAACAATGGCGTCGCTCGTTCTGTCACTTCCCGTAGGGTCTCCTACAGGAAGTCCAAGACTGTCGAGACATCAGAAGTATCCAGCTTGGTGCACTCCCTCAAACGTCGAAGTGGCGACGAGCTCGGCGCTGGCGCATCATCCAAGCTGATGAACCATACTCATGATTCAGTCATGGACTGGATCCGTTCCCAGCGGATGAGCCTGCTTCCTCCTGAAGGGAGTAGCTACGACAAGGTGCTATCATGGGCGCAGCTTTTTGTCGAGAGGCTGCACGATTTCGATGAGGCTATTGAGGAGTTTGCCGGTGATAGCTACTTAGCTGCGCGGTTGGCCTATGGCTATTGTGCTCTGTTACTCGAGGTACAATCATGTATCCTACTCAAATGACCTCACAGGCTGACCCACTCGCAGCTAGGACAGGAAAATGCGTCTGCGCTGATGATTTCATTTGGCTTTTTCTACAGCACTTCGATGAAGCTCGGAAATCTACTTGAACGGACGGAGTTGTTCAGTGTCTCCCAAGAGATTCGAGAGCAGCTGGTTCTCGCTCTTGCGGACTTGGTCACCCTGGTCGCCAGTGTGTCCATGCATTTTCACAAGGCGATCCTCGGCCTAACCGAGGCATCTATCTCCATCGACCTTTACAAGACCTTCCCCGGCCAGATTCAGACATTCCGTGACCGATGCGAGAAGATCTCCGAGGCCATGTGGCGTCATCAACTTTTGAGGGAGAACTTGGAAGTCGATAAAGGTATGTCCCTCCTTTTGTCCATTTGGATAACCGCTGACTAGGAACAGTGTCTGATCCGAAGGAAATCAAGCTATGGCTGAGCCCCGAAGATCGTGTTCTCGGTAATGTCGCGGAGCAAAGCTCCCATCTGGCTCATGACCGCGAGGAAATGACCTGTCTTTGGATGGCACCTTACCTGGCGCGTTTTTTGAAGAGTCCACTCAAGGCTCTTGCCATCGCTGGAAAGCCCGGTTCCGGACGAACGGTTCTGGCCTCGGTGATTGTTGATCAGCTGCAGCACACGATTGGGGGCGTTTCCTACGCCACATTGTTCGTTCCAATCAGTGAGTATTCCAGGCTCTCCATTTGTGAGCAACCTCCTAATGCCGTCTGCAGATGCAAGAGTGCCGGCAGAGACTACGCCGCGCGCGATAGCCAGAAGCATTCTGTACCAGCTTTTTGATAAACGCATCGGAAATGTGCAGTTGCTGCAGATCCTGAGTGTTGCTCACGAGCGCAGCAAGAAGACCATTAATGAGCAGGATTATGACAGTCTTCTGTGGAATGCTTTGGAGGCGGCACTCAGCGTCGCTCTTCCTGGCGCCAAAGAGCTTGTCATTGTCGTTGATGGCGTTGATGAGGCATCCTGCAGTGAAACCGCCATGCTCAACCTGCTGACCACCGCCACTGCTAAGGGGAGTAACGTGAAATTGATCACCCTTGGTGCACTCAAACCTCCCACTGTAGCAGATCATGCCTTTGTCCAGATAACAGAGGAACTCATCTTCGATGATATCGCTGCCGTTGTACGCGATCTGTTACAGCAGAGTCGTGTCTTCTTGAATATGCCTGAGCTGGATCAGGAAACCATCGTTGGTCGCATCACCGAGGCGTCCCAAGGCTCGTTCCTCTGGGGGAAGCTGGCCACAAAGCGGGTTCGCTATGCGGAGACTGACGAAAGCCTCCACAAGGCTGTCGATGCCCTGTTGAGCGCCAAGCTTACTATTACCGACTTTGTCCTCCACCTTTTGCAAGGACCCAACGTCACTGATGATGCAAAGCACATGTTGCTCTGGCTTGTCACAGCTGATCGGCCGCTTCTATTGAAAGAGCTGGAGCTTTTGGCTTCCATACAGGTCGACAAGCTCACGGTGGCGGACCGTAAGCTGGACGTATTGCAAGTCTTGAAACCACTCAATGGTCTCGTATTCGTGCAAGATGGCGAGGTGTTTCTTCGTCATGGTCTCGTCAGAGCCTCGCTCCTGGATATCTTCAGCAAGGGCAAACTAGTTTCGACCGTCAAAGACCGGCACGCCGATCTCGTGACTCGCCTGTTGATTTACATCCGGGCGACGGTGACGCAGGAGAACGAGCTCTCCCTTGTATCGCTGGACTGGCACGATACCGACCGCCTCATAAACAGAAATCCCCTGCTCGAATTCGCCGTCCGCTACTGGGTGCACCATATTCGGCAGACCTCAGCGTTCGCAACCAAACGTGAGCTTACGGCAGCGAAGGAGTTCGCCAAGGTGCTACCGGCTTCGATCACGACCCTGCGACTGGAGAGCACGCTGTGGGAAAATGCACCTACACCCACGCTGCTGCTGTACTTTACCACCGTCACCAACATCTACCGCCAGTTGCTGTCAACGAATCATGTTGTGACTCTTCAGTCCATCATCTTCTTGGCTCTTTTGAACCAACGGCTCGATTGTATCTCTGAAGCCATTCCTCTGTTCTATGAAGCTGCCACACTGAGCCGCACGCTTCTGACCTCAAGACATATCGTGACAATGCAAATGGCTAGGATCTTTGTGGAGCTGACCGAGCAGAGAACCACAAGCACCAAGACCGAGATTATGATCAAGAGAGAAGAGGTCTTGGTGCTATTGGTTGAGTGCTACAAGCTTCACTATGGCGAGAATTCTGAAACGGTGATCACACTCCTCAGACAATTGATCGAGCACTACCGCCTGATTAAGGAAGAGGAGAAAATCCAAGAGATACTCGCTTCGATCGAGTCCATTACCACGCACCATCATCGTCATGGTAGTGGTGCTAACGGAGAGCTGGAGATTCATCTCCGGGGCAAGGGCGACCGGGGAACTGGTATCGGTATCGGGTTTTCGCTGGACTATGAAGAAGGCGACGAACTCATCCAAGACTCCGAGTCGTACGACGTTGAAGCATGGATCAGACAAGCCGAGATCTACGTGGCCGAAGGCAAGTTCGAACTTGCCGAGCGTACTTATGTGGAGATCTGGCAGCGAGTGAGCAGAGAGTACCGCACTCATTACTCTGCCTACTGGGAGGAGCGGAAGATGACCACTGTGTTGGCGTACTCCAAGTTCCTTGTGTCTCAGAAGAGAGAATACGAGGCCTCCTCTGTGCTGTCAAGTCTGTGGCAAGAGTATGAACAGGCAAGCATCTCGATCTCCGAAACTTCCGTCTCCTACTTCCAGGAAGTGGCCAAGATGATGACGGTCGTTGGTATCTCCGAAGTGGCACTCTCGGTCTACAAGCGTTGCTCCAGATACTATGAGAGCGTCAACTCAACCCACAGCTCTACATACAAGGAGATCCAGGAGAGCATCCGAACAACCTCGAAGGAGGTTGTCAAGTCGTCCAGTTCTTCGAGCACGGTCATATCGGAAACGATTCTCGAGGAGATCTTTTACGGGGGCTCCAGCTCCGAGACTATTGAAGAGACTTCTTTCACAACGATGTATCGGCATATTGAACTGTACATTTCGCAGCATCGCTGGCAAGACGCTACGCGCGTGATCAAGAAGATCCTACGTCTTGTCTGGCCTTCTCTGTTTGCGCCATCGGTGCAGGATGTCGCCCTTCCCACAAAGCATGTTGAGCATTGCGTGGAGCTTGCTGAACGTCTCGGTTTGTGCTATCATTCTCGGCGTCGCTTGAGCAAGGAGGAGGACATCCGCCTGAGGGTGTACCGAGCAGTCCGTGCCGAGAGGAAGGTGGAAGACAAGCTGCGCCAGCGCGCTACTACCCAATTGCTTCGTTTCTTCGAGCACACCTCGCAGACAGAGATGATCATCAACCTACGACAGGAGATGTTGAGTGATTATATCGAAGCTTACGGGGCTGAGCATGAGCTTGTTATCAAGACGCTCTGGGTCCTGGCCGAGCTGACGCGTCCTCGTCCGGTCTTCATCGAATACTACCAGCAAATAATCCGAATTTTGAACAAGGACTCGCAGGTCTGCCATACCGAGGCCATTGAGCCGATGGTCATTGTCGCCACTGAGCTGTGGAATCAAGGGCGCTATCTGGACGCCGTGGCCTACTACAAGATCATTTTCAATACGTTCCTGACCCAGCCCAAGCTCAGTCCCAAGTTCCATGCCCACGATTTTGTGCAGGAACTTTTCGAGCGCTACACACGTTGCTTGCGCAGCGTCCACGCCGAGTTCACCGTGCTGCACAAGGTCACTGTCGAATACCGAGCCCGGTGTGCGGCCATTTTTGGTGTGACTGCATCTATTACCATCCGAGCGACCCTGACTCTCGCGAAACTCTGCCAGGAGTCTAAGCGCTTTGAGCTTGACGCGATCGCTCTCTATGAGGAGCTTCTCAAGATCGAGTCCACGGAACTAGACAGAGAAGAAATCACCGCGATACTGGACGGTCTCATTGAGGAACGAGCAGAGGCTTCTACCTCTTCCACTCACAGTGAACGGACTTTCAAGGTCCTGCGGAAGCGCATCACCACGGTGCGGGAGACGCACGGCTGGGCTCATGAGGAATCTCTGACTCGGATGAAAGAGATGATCACCATCTACACTGAGCGCAAGGAAACGGAGACTGTGGTGCGCGAACTCACCGAGGCGACAGTGAATATCCTGATGTCCGAAACGTCTTCCACTCGCTTGATCGCTGCAGCCAGCACCATCGCGTCCTGCTATATTGCAGCGGGCCAGATGCAAAAAGCGGTCGAGCTCTCGCACGAGATTTATCGGCAGATTGTCATGAAGGAGGTGGTCAAGGAGACTGCCCAGTTTGACCTCTCCTCTAAGGAGCGCAAGAGTCTCACATTTTTGGCGCAGCTCGAGTATACCCTTCGGCGCAACTCTTCGGTCACGGTGACTGAGATCCTTGCCGCGTTGACCACCGAGTATGTCTACTTTGAGGAGTTCCGGCGCCTTATCAAGTCCAAGAGCACCATCCAGACCGTCACTGTGTCTGCTGCTCGACTGTACCACTTCCTGGTTGCTAATGACCGGCAAGCTGCGGCCGCCCGGGTCTTTGATGATTTCCACGGCTATTTCGCAGCCACGGAGGGCAAGCGCGTGAATCTGACCGAGACCTCGCGGGTGAAGATTCTGGTCATCACTATCCTGGACCACTTCAGCTCTCATCATTCGCACGACTTTGTCCGTTCCATTGGCATTGCTGCCGTGCATCGGGTCATGGAGCTTCTCAAGGACCAACGGTATGAAGCGGCTTGTGATCTGGCGCTGGCCAGTTTCAAATACCTATCGGCTCATGATGTCTACCGGAGTGCTGCGATCGTCAAGTTTGCTTTCATTTTGGGTATGACCATTTCTGGTCGCGATGTTGAGCCTCGCCCCGACGACGCCATTCGCAAGAAGCTCCTGGGAGTGTCCGCGGTCATCATCCAGGACGCTCTCCGTGTCATCGATGGGCTCAAGATCGACCTGTCGCAGATTGGCCTCCACCACCTGAACAACCTGATCGGCCTGCTGGGCGAGCAGCAAGACTACAAAACTCTGGCTTGGCTCCTGAACAAACTCTGGAACAGCCGCGAAGCTCAGCGTACCTGGAAGCCATATATCACGCTTGCGCTTGGCCGCCGCCTCGTCCTGGCCCGCTACCTCGTCGGCGACTCAATGGCCGCGCTGCGCTTGGCCGAGGATATTGTATACAACTGCCGCCGCGTGCACGGTGCCTGCCACCCCGCAACACTGGACACCTCCGTCCTTTTGTCCCAGCTGTACATTGGCGTAGGCCAGCGGTACCAGTCCCACAAGAACGGACAGGAGATGGCCAACCGGTACTACAAAAAGAGCGCGGCGCTGCACGAGAACCTCCTGCGCATCTTCAGCGACCCCTCATTTGCCGAACTAGAGTGCGGTCTCGACAACAACATGAGCCTGGATGGCTCCACGTACGACCTTGATATGGGCGAACCGGTTGGCCACGTCCCGGACGGCGAGCGTGTGCGTCGGCACCTGTATCTTCTCAAACTTGCTGTGCAGCGCCTGGGTGACTGGCCCAAGGACTACAGCGAGTATGAGCGGCTGAACGCGGAGCTCTTCAGGGAGTTTCCGTCTGATCTGAAAGGCGTGGATGGAGTGGAGAAGTGGGATCTGAAGGCCTTTGGGGCGGGCAAGGCAGAAGGGAATGAGGATATGTTGGAGACTGAGTTCAAGGGGTGGGAGTTTTTGGAGGGACCAGTGGAGGAGTAATCGTTGCATTTGTGGATTTTGTATGTCTGAGTTCGCGTTGTTGTGTTTGTATGTCTTGTTTCAGGATGTTATCAAATTGCTTAATCTGTAGTCAGAATGTATCGCAGTATTCATAGCGGACATAGCATTCTTCAATACTTCTCTCTCTATTTCACGTAGAACTGTGCATTAACGAAACAAATAAACTGGCTATTAATGACTCCTGGGTAATACAGTGGTTCACTTTAACCATGTGAAATAGTATACAGCGGACTGTTTATACAAAAGCAACATTTGGTTTCTCTAACTGTTCACTGCATGTATTGCCTAGTGCTACTACCTCTATAGATCATCTTCAGCCTGCTCCATCTCTCCTCTTCTTCCTTCCGCCTCTCTTTTGCCTGCAGGAAGAGGGTTTTGTAGTCTGGGAGACTGTTATCAGTCATTGACTTGTCGGAAGGGAGGGAGGCAATAGCTTGAGTCAACTGAGCTAGTTAGACGAAGGACGGCGATTGCGATTTGCTTCATGGACGCACTAGGGCAACTAGTCATGGTACTCATATCTCCTGGTGTCGGTTCTGACGTGTGGAAGGGGCAAGCATGGACGGATTCCTGAGCAATTCCTACTCATCTGACTTGTCTTTGTGTGGACTACACCATGCAAACATAAGTATTAAGTGAGCCTTCCAACATAGTGTAGTCCTAAAGTGTCCTAAAAGTTATAGAGTCTTATATAGAGGTAGCTTAATCTGGAGCTATATATTTACTTTCTATGTTAAGACTAGTAAAATGTTCTATTAACTATAAATATATAAAATCACCTCTTTGATCATGCATCATCATGGTGCCTGATAATCAGTATGGGTGGAGACTGGAGTATACATAGAATGGTATATGTCATGCTTAATCTGCATGGACAGGGTAAGCATATGCTATTCATCTCTCCATAAGGAATATGTTAAAGTGCACTGTGCCTAAAGACAGATAGAATTTACAGAATTAGTATAAACATACCTCCCGCCATGAGACAGTAGGTAAGGTAATCTGTCAACTGGGATGTGCTGCTTTGCGCTATGATACTATCTATATGAAATAGAGTAGGAAGATGAAGATCTCCTGCCCTATTTGTCTGAGAAGAATAAACTAAGTCCGCCGTAGCCACTAGCCAGGGTATGAATGACATGGAGAATATCAAGGATTTAAAAGGCAAATAATCAGACATGATACGGTCAGAATATGTGCACGGCCCCTGAAAAGAAGTCTTATTTGCTTCCTGTGACTATGAGCTGCAGAGTCCACAAGTAATCACAGCTATGTGGATATAAATTGCTTTTTCTTCACTGATCTGTGAGTATTCAGCGAATAGTTCCGAGTGATGGCTTCTGTGGTTTTCAATAGTAAGCGCGTTAACTCGGCATTTCGCTCTTATAGACTGCCCATGCCTCTGTTGTCTGTTCTGCCAGATACGGACTACTGCTCTCCATCAAAATGCTCGGTCCTGTTGACATTCTAGTAAATCACCTTGCCAATACGTGGGAGGACCTCGTCGAGCGATATCCAGCCGGCGTCATCGAGATCGGAATCTCTGTGTTCGTTTCTATATTCGCTCTGATCGTCCCCTCGACGATCTTCCTCTTGATCGACACAACCTTCCCCAACTTCGCGAGACGCCACAAGAAGCAAGCAGACGCAAAACGGCCTCATGGCGTTCAGCTCGCCAAATGTATCCTCGTCGTGATCTTCAACATCACCCTCGCCATCGCCACAGTCGTCCTCTCCAAAGTATGGCTAGGCTGGGACTTCTCGCCCTTCCGCGCGGACCCTGAGTTACCTTCACCCAGAAGACTCCTCCTCGACCTAATCTACGCCACGCTCTGTCGCGAAGTAATGGTCTACTACATCCACCGGGTCTCCCACTGGCCGTGGTTCTATAAGCACATCCACCGCGTCCACCACGAATTCCAGGCGCCGATTGGGTTTGTAGCTGGGTATATCCATCCCATCGAGAGCGAGATCAACGGCGGCGCTCCGCTGTATGTGCCTCTGGCGGTCCGGCGAGCGCATATGTTGAGCTACATGGTTTTCTTTTTTGGGACGGTTTTCTATGTCGTGCTTGATCGTACGGGCTATCTGTTTCTTCCGAATGCGAGGGAGCATGATCTGCATCATGAAATGGTTAATTGTAATTTTGGGACGATTGGGTTGTTGGATTGGGTGCATGGTACGATTCCGAAGCGACGGAAGGATTTGTCGAGGAAACAGAGATGAATGAAGGGTGAGGTGTTAACAGATATCAGTTAGAGTAATGGTATCGCCTTCGCTTGCACAGGATATAGATAGTTTAGCTCGAAGGAAGGTCAAGGTCATACAGTCAGGAAATAGTATGACACGGCACTCAAAAACGACAAGAGAAGCGGCAAGGCAATTGAAATAGAGGAGCTGGCCATCACCTGCGAGCTAGCTGTAGTTGGACGGCTCCTGGTGGTTGTTCTCGTCCTCTGCCATCTCAGCAACACCATGAAGAGCTCCCACGTCCCAAAGTCCGGCCACAGGGTATCCACGATCTGAATCTGCGTGACCTGGTGGCACTGCCAGAGCAGAAAGTCACTGAATCGGTATACGCCAGACGATCGGACCAGGAGGTCCACAGGCGGATTGTCTGCTGTGTCCATCCTCCGCGACAGCAATCGCGCTGTGATCACTGTTTTCGGGTCCGACGGCGAATACTCCTCCACGCACCTTCGCATCGCTCTTGTCATCTCGTCGCGCGATGTGTAGGCCATACAGATATTCAATATACCCCTTTTTCCTTTCCGCGTCTTCTCAACCGCTCTGTTAATTGCCTCCCGAGTCTCCTCGTCCAACAACTCCAAGCGGCCCAATACTCGAATCGCAACGTCGAACTCATCCGCCATCCCGCCGGGACCAGCATATATCTCGATTTGCTCCCGCAGCAGAGCCATTAACGACTCGACTTGATCCCTCGGTCGCTGGAAGTTCTCAATGCTGAACGCGTATACCGTGATTACCTTGACTCCCGCGATATAGCTGGCTTCCAAGACCTTCAGCTGTCAGTCTAGTCCACTACTGCGCAGTTTGGGTTGGTTTCGGGTGTTACCTTTGTCATCGCTACCGCGCCGAGGCGATGACCTTGTTCAATTGGCATGTCGTGCGTGCGCGCGTATCGTCGGTTTCCGTCCATGATGAGCCCAATGTGTTCGGGAATGGGACCTTGTCGGGCGATGTTCATCAGGAGGTCTCGGGTCCAATTCGAGTTTAACATCTTTGTTATGGAAGGTGTATACATCGTGCTGGCGTTCAGGTTGTCTCGCTCTTGCTCTTGCGGCTTGAAGGGACACTGAAGGCGCCCGGGACTGTTCTGTTGTTTTGAAAAGCCAATGCACACATAACGAAGGAAGCAGATTACGGCCCCTCTACTCCGTGGAGGGGTACCAGTGTGCTATTCTACAGGTCACTTGCAATATTGAACCCAAAAAGCAAATACGAAGCTATCTAAGGTAGTATCTACTATCCACTCTCTAATTAGACATGTCCAATGCAGGATCTTCTAGGAGCAGACTCCTGTTGACCATGTGATGCACTATCATTTCGATTAGCTAGAGATAGTTGTCCTGACTCTGGACACACCTTCTATCACAATGGTTTAAGTGCATTTGACAGACTCTGGTTAGGTCAAGTAAGTTAAGGGTGCATCCGTATGATCGGCGAGAGATTCTCAATAGTTTCAAGGTGGCGTCTCAGACTCAGCTGAAGCTAGAGCACGTTCCTCCTATTATCCATGGACATTATGGAGTAGCAATGCGAACTCGGACGATCTCATCACACCGCTTATGCAGCTAGCAGTAGCACTCTGCAGAGGCTGTAATCTGCGCTTTCTGAATCCCCTCATTCAGAACACCTCGTTTTACTAGAATCTAGATACTGAGATCTACAGAGTTGTCGATCATCACGGTGAGTTTTAGCTAGTGATCAATTGGATATTAAATAGTTCGTGCACTAATTACATAGCTGCCAATTATGTTGTGGGGATATCCACATTTCCGATCAAATCCTGCAAAAGCTTCAGACCGGCTAGTTCGTCTCGCAAGTGTCGGCATACTCCCGGAGATAAGCCGGGACCTTCTCCTCCCACAGCGCCGGGTTCGAAAAGAAGTCATACTGCGTCTGGCAGTTCGTAGTAAGAGGGCCCCACAGGCTCAAGGCATTGTCCAGGAAAACCTTCCACACATTAGCCTTCGCACATTGCGCGAGGGCCTGCTTCTCGGAGGCATCCATGGCGCACAGGTCCTGCTCGCCGGCGCCGCATTGCGTCTTGGCCATGTCGATCAGGCTGTCCAGCGCGGCGGTGTATTGGGTGTTGAACTGCGGGGTGCCCATGTTTTTGGTTTCGTTCTCGATGACAGCAATGCCGAAGTTGCGCATGGGAGTGTTGGTATCGTAGTCGGACAGCTTGACTTTGCAGCCCTGGCTGCAGACTTGCTCCTGGGCGTGCTCGACGAGACGGTTGAAGTCGACGGCCTGGATGACGGAGGGGATCTTAAAGCAGGCTGTGGATGGGAGGTTGATGGCTGATGCGAGGCCAGCGCTCATGGTGAGCGTGACGAGGGCGGGGACGGAGAGATGCATGATGATGATAGTTTTTGTAGTAACTGTTGCAAATGCTAATGCGGGATGTTTAGAGGAGGATGACTGGTTTGTAGTTGTTCACGTTGTCCACGGGGTATGGAGGAGTATTTATATTCGCTTCTGCAAAAGCTACCTAGACCTATCTCCTTTTGAGTCCTGCCATATTGTCACAGATGATCAGCAGCAGCAAATAACCACCATCAAGGTGTGCAAGCCGCATGGTGACGGCTATTGCATAGATCAACATCGACTATTGACGCCTCGATGAAGGATCACTGACCATATGCACCACATCACTTTCCATTATTAATAATGAACTCGTGGCTTTTAAACCAAAGGATCAGCTGAGTTGACTGATATTTGCTTTTTTATGTCTTTGAGCTGGCTCATTGGCTGTAAGCAAGCCACTTCTGCAGTTGTTGACCGTGCTGTCTGCACTGCTCTTACTCTGAATGGGCAACTCAGGAGTTTTAACTGTACTCCTATTCGTATATGCAGCTAACTCGTGTGCCAGCACCACAATTCTCTGGGATATGATGGCATAGGAGGTATCTACTCCGTGTCACCTAGAATCACTTGGGCCACATAACTGCTATACAGAATGAGGCATTTCGACTCAATATTCTGTAGCATCTGTGAGTCAAAGCACAAGCTTTCTTGGATAACCTTGAATAGAGTATCTGCTTGCGCTCTATATCACTGCAGTGAATCCATTTCCTACTCCTTAGAGTTGTCATGACACGGGATTGGCACGGGAAGCATCATCGATACTTAACTTCAACCACAGAACTACCTATCATCTACTACACAAAAAGGAGACATTTGGCTCACTAGGATCTGCTATCCGACCTCTAAGCTTTTCTGAAGGAAGCCAATCTCCTTGTGCCTAGATCTTGCAGTGGATCCATTCGCAGAGGTGGTCACTGGTCAGGGACTGTAGATCTTCGTGTGAGATCAACTTGGCAGTTTATCATCGGGTTTTGGCTAGACTTGGCAGTACCCGCTCTGGTTCGGGAGCTCCAGAGATTACGGAGTAATAGTCTTCCAATAGTTGTAAATCTGCAGAAATAGGCATCCTGATTCCTGGGATTAGGGCTTCTGTTGATGCCTCAGGCATACAGGCAAAAGTAAAATACCGGAGATGTATTGATATACCGCCAATACATATAAATTACAAAATAAATTACACTAGCGTATCTACCAATCGGCGTTGCGATAGAACTTTTTCGATGATATGAAAAAACTTCGAGATCATCACCAGCTTCAACAACGCATCACCAGACTGCGCCAGTCACTACGACGAGCCATTCTCGCTCCTCTTGACTCTACAATAGTACATCCGCTCGATATTGATTGATATATTTCAGACAACGAAGCAGCCTAAGACAACGGAGCAGCCTTTATTGCAACGAAGCAGCCATGGCTGCCCCCGTCCTCCCCCTCCAGCAGGTCAAGCTGCCAGCGCTGCCCTCAACCCGATTGACGCCAGAGCAGCAATACTGGAAGACCTTCAAGAACCCCCTCCTCATTCCCTCTCCCGCCAACGGCCCCATCAACCTCATCACACAGCCCGCCGCGCCCTCGTCCGCCTCCGCCTTCCCGTCCCTCACACAGCCGCCCGACGTCTTCACCGTGACGACCGGCGCCCGCGTGCAAATCTACTCCATCCGCACCCGCAAACTCCTCCGGACAATCACCCGCTTTGATGATACCGTGCGCGGCACCGACGTGCGGCCCGACGGCCGGGTGGTGGTGACAGGCGACGACACAGGCACGGTGCAAGTCTTCGACGTCGCGTCGCGGGCCATCCTGAAGACGTGGAAGGACCACCGGCAGCCGGTGTGGGTGACAAAATTCTCGCCGAGCGATCCGACAAGCGTGCTGAGCGCCAGCGACGACCGGACGGTGCGGCTGTGGGATCTGCCGAGCGAGAGCAGCGCGCGCACGTTCCTGGGGCATACGGACTATGTGCGCTGCGGGGCGTACATGCCTGGCTCGCTGGCGGCGTCTGGGCTGGTGGTGTCGGGGAGTTATGACCGCACGGTGAGGCTGTGGGATCCGCGCGTGGAGCACCGCGCGGCGATGACGTTTAAGATGGCGGCGCCGATTGAGAGCGTGTTGCCCATGCCGACGGGGACGACGCTGCTGGCTTCGGCGGAGAATAAGATTGCTGTGCTGGATATTGTCGCGGGGAAGCCGCTGCATATGATTCAGAGCCATCAGAAGACGGTGACGGCGCTGGCGTTGGCGTCGAACGGGGAGAGGCTGCTCAGTGGTGCGTTGGACGGGCACATGAAGGTGTTTGAGACGACCGGGTGGAACGTGGTGTCTGGGTCCAAGTACCCGTCTCCGATCCTGTCGCTGCGCGTGATTACGTCTGGGGTGTCTCGGGAGGACAAGCACATCGCTGTAGGCATGCAGTCCGGTCTGTTATCGATCAAGACCCGGCTGTCGGGCCAGCAGAAGATCCGCGAACGCGAACGACGCAAGGAAATGCAGGCGTTGCTGGAGGGTAAGCTAGAAGAGCACGACCGGAAGGTAGCCAAGCAGCAGAAACTGCGCGGGTCGGGCTGGGAGAAGCGGCTGCGCGGACGAGATTTCATCGGCGAAGGCGTGGACATCGTGATCGAAGGGCAGGACAAGAAGAAGCGCAAGAAGGAGCAGTCGTGGGAGTTCGACCTGCGCAAGGCAAAGTACTCGGCGGCGCTGGACCAGGTGCTGGCGTCGGGCGACAAGACGGCGCAGCTGACGCTGTTCACGGCGCTGCGGCACCGCTCCGCGCTGCGGGCTGCGCTGCAGGGCCGCGACGAGGAGACGCTGCAGCCGGTGCTGCAGTGGGTGCACAAGAACATCACGGAGCCGCGGCTGGTGACGCTGTGCGTGGAGGTGGCCATGAACGTGTTGGACATCTACTCGGGGAACCTGGGGCAGTCGGCGCAGATCGACAAGATGGTGCAGCGGCTGCATCGGCGGGTGCGCGAGGAGGTGGAGATGGCGCATCAGGCGTGTCAGACCAAGGGGATGCTGGATATGTTGCAGGCAGTATAATGCGAGCGCAGCGAGGATACTTCACTCGGAGCAAAAGTGTTTATCTACTAGACTTGTTACATTACGGATACCTGGACGGAGTTCGGCTAATGCATCTTTCACTTCACGCTTCCTCGCCTTCACTTTGGCTTCCCATAATCTAAGCTTGTCCCTTCAATATGATATCCGCCGCCCTCTGGGCCACCGCATATAACGTCGCCGTAAGATGCCCACTCACCTGCAACGGAATCACCGACGCATCGACAACCCTAACATTCTCCGTGCCGTAGACCTTGAGCCTCGCATCAACAACACCCCCCAGCTCCCGAGCCATCATACTCGCCGTCCCAATTGGATGATAATTCGGCCCAACTAATCAGCAATCAGCACGTATCCTCTTTCACCGATTGCATTTGCAAACTCACAAGTCTTCTGAATGAACGCCGTCCACTCGGCGTCCGTTGCATTACCCTCCAATGCCCTTGCAGGCATCGGAACCGGGTTCAAACTCTTCGCGGGCGCCTGTTCCCAGAATGCTTGCGCCAGGCGCCCTATAGCCGTCTGGGTTTGGAGATCAAAGTCCACCTGGAAGAAGTTCGGGTCGATGCTGGGGGTGTTCATATCGTTTACGCTTGTTGACGAGAGGTGCACGCTACCCCGGGAGAAAGGGAGGAGGAGCCAGAAGGCGGAGAGGAGTGTGGTTCCGGAAGCGGTGGTAAGGATCTCTGCGATGGTGACGTTGGATTTGAAGATGAGGGTGTGCTGGAGGGTGAGGATGCGTTTTATGGCACTGCTGTTGAGGTTGTTGGATGAAGATGACGCGATTGATTCGGCCCAGGCTGGGATGGAGGATAGTGTTGATCTGTGAGGTTAGTGATTGAATGTTAGCAGGTTAGACAGACATACGCAGCTATATCCTCAAAGTCATCGCCAAAGAGCTGTGATGCCGTTACAAACGTGGCATATGGCGAGTACCCCGAGACGTTGAGTGTGCCGGTGTACAACAGAGGCACATTCGGCTGGTCCTGCAGGTTCTCTCCCACCCCAGGGAGGTCGATTTTCGGCTCGATCCCGAGTCCCTTGAGGCGGTCCTTGTCGCCAACCCCCGATGCCTCGAGGATGGGAGGCGTCCGTAGCGCCCCAGCCGAGAGTATCACCTCTTTCCGTGTCATTGCAGTGTGTACCTCTCCCGCCTCATCCAGATACTCCACTCCCACAGCTACCTGACTTTCACCTCGCCTCTCGCTCTCACTCTCCCCCCAGAGAATTTTAGTTGCAGTCCCCCTAACAACCCTCAGATTCTCCCTCCCATCAACAGGATAATAAAACGCCTTCGCAGAACTACACCTCACATCCTCCATACAATCAATCGTCTGCGGCCACACCGAAACACCCCCCGTCCACCCCCCATTCGGATCTTTGTTCCACCCCACCCCTAAAGCTCCCCACGCATCCCTCACCCTCCCCCAGAACCCGACAGTCGACAACTGCATCGTGAAACAAACATCCACATCCCCATCCCTCCCATGGAAAGCCGGCACATCCGACGCCCCATTCTCAACCTGCCAGCTCAACGGCGCGCTGAACTTTTCCGTAGCCAGATAATAAGGCCACAACGCCTCCCAGTTCCAGCCGCTTGCGCCCAGCGCCTCCCAGGCATTGATCTCGGGGCTGTCAGCGCGGATATACGTCATCCCGTTTATCATGCTCGTGCCGCCGAGGATGCGGCCGGCTGTGTAAGAGAGGGTACGGTTTAGGGCGTGGGGCTGGGGGGTGCTGGGGTAGGCCCAGTCGATGGCTGTGTTTGCGTTGCGGGTCCATAGTATAGGATTGGTGACGTTGGAGTTGTTGCGGATGTCTTTGCCTGGGTCGATTACTAGGACGCTGGTGGTGGGGAGTGAGGAGAGGCGGTTGGCGAGGAGGAGGCCGGTTGTGCCGCCGCCGATGATGATGTAGTCTGCCTCATGGGATGTGGCTGTGGATATGGTGAATGTGAAGCCGAGACTGATGCAGACCAGATGGTGGAGTTTCATGTTGATGGTATATTACTCCGTATGGGAAGATGGAGGATGAAATGGGATTCCCCGCATTGACGGCTGCCACTTCTTGTATATAAGATCTGTGAGAATAGTTTAGGCCATTTGGAGTATAGATTGACATCTACAAGCTTACTACGTAGTAACGGTAGTATTAAGGCGTCCCACCACTAAGCTTTTGATCGGCGCATAAGCAAGGCTCGAGTCATGCATCAACGTTACCTCACTAGAGAACCGTGAGTCGAGAATATGGTGGATATAAGTGTAGCCATGATGTCTTTTGAAATATCAAAATGTCTGACACATTTCAAACAGCGGTAACAGTATTCCATGTACCTCTCTATAGTTTGGCTTTAGAGATATATATGGCTCAGCCATTCAGCAATGTTCCTCGTAGCTACAACCATGGATCTATACTAAATCTACCGGAAGGTCCAAAATTTGCCCTATTTAGTTATACATGGTACATCATATCTTCGACTCACGGGTCTCCCGTAGGTATGTGCCCTAATCTCAGACAGGGGAATGTAGCCAGCAGCAGCATCCCAGTTGAGAGATTACTCATCCATTGTCTCACGACAGGGAGGTAGGGATATTTAAATTAATTCCTGTCAATTCCATTTGTCTTCAGGCACAGTGTACTTAACATATCCCTTACGGATAGATGGACAAGGCTTGCTTGCCTGTCCATGTGGGTTGTAGCATGGCGCATACCATTCCACGCATACTCCAGTAAGTTGTAACTCCACTCGTACTGATCGTCAGGCACCATGATCAAGCAGTAGATTTTCCGTAGCTGACAGAGTAGATTTTCCCAGTCTCAACATGGGATTGGGAAACGGGTGGCTCCAGGGTTGATCAACCTCCAGGACATTTTTGGTCTACGCTATAGTCGAAGCCTCTTATTCAACGCCCGCCTTTGCATGGCGTAGTCCAGACAACGAGTCGGACCTAAGCACTACATTGAACTCAGCAAACAAGTGACGCAACGGCCGATTGTCCGATGGGGCACAAGGCGCGATTCACGCGGAACCCTACCCAACCGGTCTCGCATGTTTAATGATAGCGGAGCAAACACTGATCAGGCAATATAATTTCTGTAGCTGACATGTCGAATCGAATCCACTGTGTGTGGCTGTGGGGATGGAGTTAGACACAGGCAGCAGGATTCTAGTTCTAATTGCGTCTGTCAGCTTGTATATGGCATATGAGTATATTCGAGATGACCAGGCTGGATTCATATATCCAATTTCTTCGTCAAGTGCTTCGTATATGATGGATACTGACAGTCTGGTCGAGGAACAGTAAGTAGCTCTCTGTTTAGAGGCCTGTTGTTCTTGAGAGGAAGGATTCATGTGCCCAAGGCTGCAGGGCGATCATTGTGGAGACCTCGTGTGGGACTTGTAACAGTCAGGCATTGCTGTCTGTCTCATGTCTGATCTAGAACAGTCTCCTGTCTGCACTTCATACATCCCGAGGCTGGATAATTGGATGATAATTCATCTTCTGGTCGGACATAAATTCCCTGATTTACAGAGAATAGGCTTCTTCTTTCGGCGGTGGTCAGGATGAGTCTGACTGGAGTGAGACATGACAGTGTTGATTGTGGCTGGGGATGGAAACAGGGCGTAAGATACCGTAAGGCTGTATTCAGATCCGGATTTCATGCAGGAACAGCTTCCGACCGCCAATCATATCTCGTAAATAGATGACTACCAGCCTCCTCCCAGCCTCCCACTATGTCCGACCGTCCAATCACAGCTGTGGGCCACCCTATACGACGTATGGTTATCGCGATCTCGCCCACTTTTGCTTATCGCCTTGTTTTGTTGCCCTCCATCTTACTCCTCCTCGTCCCCTCTCTTCTCATCTTTCCTCTCTTTTCTCCTGCATCATTCGCAAGTCAAGCGAGAGGTGACTTGCTTGTTTATCATCCGCTTCTCGCTTGGCGTCTTTCTTCTTAATTCCAACCTGCAGCGTTGGTACAGTCTTGCTTCCGATTGATCAATACTCTTGACCTTCACTGGCCCCTCAGTTACACCACACTCTCTCCCTCAATTGATGGTGCATAGCCTTCTCTGATTTCATTCGATCCTCTCCTTGAGTGACTCTCTTTCAGAGAGAAGTTGCCGTCATGGCTTCCAAACTACCCAGGATATCCAATATCAACCATGCTGCCGGCATCTATGCTGACATGTCGGTGGATGGTCCCGCAATCGGCACGCTGGTCGCCGTCATTGACCGCGCGAAGAATCTGCCTAACAGAAAGACTATGGGCAAACAGAATCCATACTGTGCTGCACGGTTAGGAAAGGAAGCAAAGAAAACAGAGACTGACCTGCGAGGAGGTCAAACACCGAAATGGTATGCATATTTCCCTTGAACGGCCGAGCCATGCTGACTTGTCCAGGGACCAGGAGCTTCGCTTCACAGTGCACGAATCGCCCGACTACTTCAGACTGAAGGTATCGATATTCAACGATGATAAGAAGACCGACCTAATTGGCGAGACCTGGATCGATCTGAAAGATTTGATCATCCCCGGAGGAAGCCAGAGCGACCAATGGCATCCGCTGCAGTGCCGAGGGAAGTATGCTGGTGAAGTTCGCATCGAGATGACTTACTACGATACCAGACCCGAGGACGAGGCGGTGATTGAACGGCGATTGCAGGCCGCCGAGAAGATCCATGCCAAAAGCAGTGGTTCAGCGAGAAGCCCCGCTCCTGTCGGCTCGTCTTCCCTGTCAGGCCCTCGCCAGCTCGAAAAGGTCAAAAGACGCCCGCTTCCTAGCGATCCTACCTCGACTCCCCCGCGGCCGGCGCCCCCTGAGAAGACTCCCTCGGCACCTTTGCCACCTCATCCTGCCCCAGTGAGGCCAGTTCATCACGAACATGCTCATTCCATGCCTGTCATGAATGATCACATGCGCTATTCACAAAGACAAACACCCGAGGCTCCCTACGATGCATATCCATCCGCGTCGCAGGCTCCGCCCCCAAGGGTGTATGACACGCCGGACGACTTCCATCAGTGGAGTCACGCGCCGGCACCTCCGAGGCGAGCTCCACAGGAAGAGAGCTATCCCTACCGGGAAAGACCCGATGCCTACGCACGGCCTCGTTCCAGCTATGGCAATGCACCGGCCCCGGATTACCGCTCTATGCCACCAAGCAGACCAGACTACCAGTCCCAGCCGCATCCATACGAATCAACTTCTCGGCCCACCAGCCACCACGGCAATCGTCCGTTCCCTGCGCCAGGACAGTACGGATATGAAGGGGACCTGCGTGGACACGAAGCTGCTCAATACTCCCCCCATTCAGCTAGGTCGTATAGTCACTCTCCGGTGGACTACTCTCCTGGTCGGCCCGAACCGGAACATCATTACCGTCTGCACAGCAACTCGGTAGTGAGCACCCGGCATCGCAATTCCATTGCGCACGAGAACGGCCACCCGGACTATGCAGCGATGCAGCCCCGCGTGGACGACGAAGAAGAGGAGGGACCTCCGCCTCCACCCCCGGCCCACCGGTCAGGACTGGTCCAGCCGAGCCAACAGTTAGTACCGTCACCAGCTTCCTCGTACAAGGCTTACTCTCCAGAGTTTGCACCGTCCCCCCGCAATACCAACGATATGACCGCCCTCCCCCCGCTCCAGCCGCTTCAGTCCGGGAACCGCCAGGACCACCCTCATATGAAGAATCCATCGGTGCCGCGCAGCCTGGTCGCCGGCTTTGATCCGGCTATTGCTGAGGTGGACGCCCGGCGGCGCAGCGTCGTGGAGGCCATCCCTGCCGCACCACCTTATCCTGACGACACCGAGCCCCGTCGTTCCGTGGTTCGTAAGTCTGTCAGTTCGGACTCTCGCATCGTCCCGCGCAAGTCGGTCAGTCCGCGACCACCATCCATGGAGGAACGCCAGGTGTCTCAGATTCCCTTTTCACCAGACTCGTACGATGTGCTGAATCCAAACGCGGCACGATCTGCCGTCACCCGCGAGACCGCACCGGCATATGACACCGTCGCACAAGCAATGCAGACGGCCCGGCTCAACGAGATGAAGCCAGATACCTCCGGACCTATCATTGGTGACGATGGGCGCGAGATTGACCCCTCGGATCATCTTCCTTCTGACACTTGGGCGCCAGAACCGGAACGCAAGAACAAGAAGCCCGAGGTGATTCTCCGCTTCAAGCATCTTCCAGGTCCCAGGGACGTTGGATCCCGTCCCCGGTCCAGCGGACATCCCACATCCCCTGCTGCGGAGTACAGGACTTCCCCTGGTGCGGAATACACGGACCGAGGCCGCGAGGAGTACGGACATGGACATGGACGAAAATACAGCACAACTGATGCGGCAAGCCCGCGATCACACCGCAAGTCGGTCTCGCCAGCGCCGAGTATGCGCTCCACGCGCTCCACGCACTCTGTTTCTAGCCTATACGC
>JAABUG020152607.1:0-11765 GCA_011319215.2 Scortechinia acanthostroma | reverse complement strand
GGACACTAAGGACGGGTATCCAGCCTGCCAGTGGCAGTGGCAGGCTAGCATTCCGAATAGTAATACACCGGCGCCTAAAGAGGGATAATGATTCTTGCGGATTTTCACTCTTAGTCTACCTATCACTGTTGACTACAACGAAATGTGACATGCGAACCAATGACAAGCTTTTCAAGATGCACATGGCCAGACCGTCTCTGCCCCTGAATACCTATTATATCTGCACCTGGCCCAACAACTTAAGTTTCTTATCGGAAATTTCTTCTCGCCTGTCAAAACTGAAGGCTCGGGTCCGTGGTCCCACAGTAGATCATTCCTTGCTTTCTATCTAGTACCTTAGTTTCTACATCTTACTTATGCGAATGATATGCAATGCAAAGATTATTTAACTACGTACGTAGTATCCTTCTCACGGCATATGTCCGATAGCCTGCATGAGCATGAGCATGAACAAGGAGAGCTGCGACTCAGAGCTTGAGACGACTTCCCTATCAGCCACCAGTAGCGGAGACTCGCGGTTGCAAAGCCCAGCGCAAGGTGATTGCATACGCTAGGCTTGCCTTGCGTGATTTGCTCTACTCCGATAAGCTTCGCGGCTGGTTTAATACTTCGGTATCTGCAATTCCTGGGCTGAAATTCGAACAAAGACTCCAGTCTAGGCTGTATATCCGTGCACGACACCAGGCTTGTCATACGCTGCTTGCTGCAAGTGGGATGCGGTAGATATGTATTCCGGCTTGCATATCATTCATCAGATAGACGAGTGCAGTTATCAGCTGAGGACCCTCGGACCTCTACTTGACTCGGTGGTAGCAAAGGTTAGCGAGCAAAGGATATGATCCGTTGATAACGGCAGGTCTATGACAGCAACGCATCAGAGCAGAAGGTCTTTCTCAGGATCGAGATACAGGCATCGCCAAATTGACTATTGCTTGAATCAAAGTCACAGTATTAGATAATAGGAAAATCTTCGCCTCAATCAACAGACACCGTGATGAGCAACGCTGAAACATCGAGCACGGCAAAACTTATGCACAGTAGACACAAACCAGCCATATACACAACACGTCCGAGAACGAAAAGCGCTGAAATGCAACAATCCATCCAACAGCATGTAGAACCCACATCATTAACGCCAATCAATCTTGAACCCGCAAGACCAGAGCAACGGCAACGGCAACCTCGACAACTGTAGGGGATCAAAATCAAAAAATCCACCCCAGCAACAGCCACAGCGCAATCCCCGCCCCAATCACAATACCCGCGACTTTCATAATCGCAACCGTATCCCCCTGTTTCGCCATGCGGGTCAAGCGGCTCGCGCTGCCCTTGAGGTTCGTCGATAGCGAGGAGAAGACCTGGCTCTGTTGGCCGGTTAGTACCATTCATTCAACCAAACACCGACGTCACCAAGACAGGTGAAAGAGGTCAAACGAACAGAATGATCCAGCGTTTCTTGGTCCCGCGCATTATCGTAGATATCGATGGTGACGTTCTTCAGGGCCGAGACTTTGCTAGATAGGGAGTTGAGGAGGGCATTGTTCTGTCTACATGAGCCGGTCTGTTAGCTGGTTCTTGGATGCACGTGCAAGACTGGGGCTCTGTATTCAGATCAAAGGTGAGTAGCAAGCATAAGGGGAGGGGCATCGTACTGTTCACGTTCGTAGGCGTCGCCCATTTTGATGGTCGGGTTAAGGACGTTTTGCTGTTCTTCTGATGTGAAAGTTCGGTGCCGTGGTTTCTTAAGCGGACGATGAGAAAAGAGTAACCAGACCCAGTATGATGCGTATCAGAGACGATATAGTAAGTGAAGTTGATATGAGCAGCCAGATTTACCCCCGAGGCAACCCTTTATGGCAATGACGTGGAGATACTCCGTACGGGAGAGTCAGGGTCACGTGATGGATACAGTCGCTCCAGGCAGTCATATAGAGAGTCTACCGTCCAAAAAGTCGTACAGCTTGTCCTATGCTGCCTTTGGTGATATATGCTACAGTGCAGCCTGATTTACGAAGCTTGTTAAAGTTCATCCTCAGCTCTGAAGGCACAGGTTGTGAAAGTCTGACGGAGTCCATCCGTTGCAATTCAACGTACAAAGTTGTATAACAAGACAGGCAAGAAGTTGAAAGTGAACCCAGATCGAGACACGGTAACCCCAATCGCTATGCTAATATATCAAATCAATGTGCGCAAGAGTGTAAGGCACTTAGATACCAGAGCACAGAAGCTGACAATAAGACACTTCAAGTGCGATGCCGCCAGGGTGTCAAAGACGAAACGCGCCAGAGAAAGAAAATCAGACGGCGGATAATGGAATCCCTTAGGGAATGGTCAATAGCATGTAACATACTGTCACTCTCCCGGGGCAAGGTGACCCTGCCCTCTTCGCGCAGCAGACAACACGGGCAGAGTGACAAAAGTGATGGAAGGAAGCCAACACAAAGGAAGAGGGTAAGGCTTCAGTATACAAGTCTAAGAAGGATCAAAGTCGACAAAAGCAGGGGTATTCGTGCGCTGCAGAAGAACAACAGTAGTAAAAGTCGCAATACTTCTGTTCCTTGTTCACCACATATCGTCATCATCGTCATCCAGCTGGACGTCATCGCCAAACGTTGAATGCCCATATTGTTGATGTCCAGGACCATATACATTCCCGTTTTCGTACTTACTACCCCTTGAATGTGGCCGGTAAGTATCGCGCCGGTCGTCACCGTACTCGTAGGTCTGAGGATCATCGTAGGAACTATCGCTGTACTGTTCCTGCTGAGACTGTGATTTTCTGGGTTAAAAAAATCGTCCAGCACCACATGCATCCAAGGCTACTTACTTCTTGATATCTCTGGTACTGTGAATACTCATCATTCTGATCCTTTGAAGGTTGCTGTCTTTGCGATGCTGACGACGCCATCATCATGTGAGGATGCATCTGCTGAACCTTGGCCAGGTAAGAGTACATAAAGTTGCTGAGCAGGACCTGAGAGTAGAGCGCTCGTCGGGGATTGGCCAATTTGATATGAGCCATGCGGTAGATGGCTCGCTCTTCGAGGATCGAGAATCGTGTCCACGGATAGTCGACATCCGGCCGTAGCTCGCGAACGGGCGGGTCAGGGGACAGTGTCCGCGACGCGTTCTTCTTGTGATGACCATCTCCACTGTTCTTCTTCCTCCCACCGCCGAAAATCGATGAGAATAGGCCGGATTCCTTGTCCTTCTTGGACTCCCCTGACGTGCGCCGGACGTGGTCTTTCCGGCGCTCCTCCTCCAGTTTAGGGTCGAGCCGATCCACGGTGATACTCTCGCGCCCGCGCGGACTGATATCATTGGATGAGGTAACGTGTACGGGTTCATGAACCTTCTCCACTGCCTTCGATTTGCTTTTCTTCGAATCGCTGTCTTTGTCTTTTTTCTTTTCCTTGTCCTTATCCTTCTCTTTCTCCTCAGAGCCCAGCAACCAGTGCCAACTCGACTTGCGACCACCCTCCGAGTCTTTCTTGTCTTTGGACTTTTTGGGTTCCGGCTTGCGGTCTTCTGATATCGTAGGAATGAATGAGAGATTGTCCGTTCGTGTTGTATTTCCCGGGAGTGGTTGTGGGTTATTCGCAAAGTCATTGAGAGTTTTCGAGGTCTCCTTCACCGACTGCCGCGCGGCTCCGGGTCGTTTGGTTGTATTTGGATCTCGAAGAGGCGAATCTTTTGAAGGCAGTACCGGCGGCGCATCTTGTGATGCCTCCCGCCCCGAACTGTAACTGTGGTGGTAAGTGGGTGTCGTGGGAGTTGGCGGAGATTCGACCGGGGGCGTCTCGACAATTTCCGGCACCCTTTGCTCGGTGGGCGGGATATTCAATGTTGAGCGGCCATTGGAGCTGATGCGAGAGTGCCACTGATGCCGTGCTTGGGGAGACGCATTCGTCCTGTCTCCAGCATTTGTTTCCGACCAGCCGTTCACCCTGCTATTCTCGAACAGCGTAGAAGAGCTGACAGCGGTCTGGGGGTTGTACTGCGGCTCGGCCTGCGCGCGCCTTGTGCTCGGCGTTGGATCGGTGGCCACTCGCGTGAGACCTGGGGAGGGCTCGTCCGCTGATGAAGTAGTGATTGAAGGAACTCGGTCGTCTGTGTCGGATGCTTTACCAGTTCGCTTCGAGTATGGAACCTTTTCGCCTTTCCTCAAACTGCCGGCTTTTCTGTACTGTGTTCGGGTAGAGCGGCGGAGACTGTGCCCCGGGGGTGCGGCAGGGAGGATTGGCACATCCTCCTCTAAGGTGAGTTTCTTAACTCCAGGTAAAACGGACGCCGGGCTCGGGGTTTGCTGCTTTGAGTCATCGACTAACGATTCAAGCTGAAGCAGGTTCGGGCTCAGAGACTTGTTATTCGACTGGGATCGTTTCCGCTCGAGACGCTCCGCCCCATCCGTGTAACCCTGGGAGGTGTCAATCTGCCTGGACAACATGGACTTTTTCCGGCGGAGAGAGCCGCCCGCTCCATCGCGTTCGAAGCCCGATGGGGAGAATTCGCCCGATTTGCGTCTGATCTGTTCGGCCTTACTTTCGAGGAAGGATTTGAACTCCTTGGGAGCCAGCTCCGGATGTAACCGAGCTGGAACCCAAAATAAACGGGCTGCGTCATTCTCGTCGGCAGAGGGAGATGGAGCTATTGACGGTACGGAGAAACTTGGAAGGTCCGGATCTCCTGTTGCTGTCACGTCCATGGACATCCGCCGGATAGCAGCTAGGTTACTGAGCTCCTGGGCCACGGCAGCAGGATCGGATTCGTAGTCGATATCGTTTAGAGGGAAGGATGTGGTAGCCGTGTCCGTCGAGCCGGGAGACGCCGGGTTGCTACCGTCCCGATCAAAGGACTTGGAAGGAACCAGGGGCGGCCGTGAGTGTCCATTCGCCTGGCGATTATCCGCGTAGTTTTGTACATGCAGCGACTGCGGTGAGGCGGGGTCTTCGGATCCGACGAGGTTGGGAGGGACTATGGAGATGGATTCGCTGAGTGGAGAAGAAAGAAAGCTGAGACGTTTGGACTCCCGCCTGTCGTAATCGTCTTCGTACATATGACCAATGGCTTCCGTGACATGATGACTCGGGTCACTAATAGATAATTGAGGCACATGGCCTCTCCGCGTCCCGTATCCTCCGCCAGCCTCAGAAGGGCTCGGTGAAGCCTAAGTGATCAAACAAACAGACCAGTCAGAGAGTTTGCCAATAAAATTTCCATCAAGATAGAATGCGGACAGTCCATGAGAGGCCTAGGAGATGGCTCCACGGTTTGGAGGTTGGGGAAACGCTGGTCGGACCAAGGGGAAGGGGAAACAGAAAAAGCAAGTTCGACCACAGTTAAGAGGGATAATGGAAGACTTTTGGAGCAAACGTACCTGCATGAGAGCCAGATAATTCGGGAGCCCTCGTTAAATCGCCTTCCCGAATTTCGCTGAGGACAGAAGGGGCGACAGAAAAGTCGCTCGTGGGGAGGGAGGTCGAATGGGGACGTATATAGCGCCTAGGCCGGGAGATAGTGAAGGATGATCATGGAAGCGGGGAAGAAACACCGGCAGCAACAGCAGCAATAGTAGTGTTCGACGGGGAAAAACATCCACCAGGGAGCAAGAAAAGAAGACAATAAGCAAAAGGCTGACGGCTAGGCATCCGGTGACAAAAGCGTCCAGCAAGTAGGAGCAAGAATATCCAGTAAGGAGGAAGAGTGAGGAAGATTAGCTGAAGGTGGAGAGCATAATAATCACCAGGATGTCAAGAAAGGAATATCAGCAGGAGGAGGAAGTAGTGCAAGTAAGTAAGGTAAGTAAGAAAGAACCAGCTAAACTTGCTTTGTAGTAGTCTAGTGTCTTTCAAGGCATCCCTACTGCTCCATAACAAGCGTTGGTTTAGGAACTTTTTTAGGCTACCTTGGTCTTTGGAGGTTTCGGTTCTTGGGTACCTTTATCAGGCGATAAAAAGGTACAGAGTACCACAAAGTAAGGTACCCTGGACACTGTTAGTTATGCTATTTCCGCTTTTATTCGGTTCATTATTATTCTTGGATAATGCCTTCTTTTCCTAATGTCTTACTGAGCAAATGACCATCCACTTCTAACTAATTCCGAGATTTCTAGTCCACGACATGGAGTGCATCCACGTACTCCATACTGGCGGTACCTCGTGTGCCTCAGGTTACGTTTCAACCTCGAGTACCTAGGAGTGATTTCTCCTCAGTCATCACTCAACCCCCATACAGCGGACTTTGCCAATTTCAATTCAAATTCACACCGTCGAATATGTTACTAATGTACGCCGGATTCACGGATCGTTCCACTCTGCCTCGTGTCGTCGTTCAGCTCCACTCTGGGCCGTACTCAAGTCTGGGCCGCCGCTCTATGGACGATCCGATCTGGTTACGAGAATTACAACTGCATAGTGCATACTGACCCTGTGGGAACTAGGACCAGATGACGATCGTCGATCTATGTCGATACTATGAGCGACTAATTAATGACTCCGGAGTCTGGGCTGATGAGTGGACTACTGGACCCTATCAGCCTCAAATCACAGTCCTCCGCAGCGATTCTATGAGCTCCTTACCGCCAGTGGCTGTCCTTAACGCTTCTCCAGATGGAGAGGAGGGTCGTGGGTTATGGAGTGCATAAGCGGCGGGCACTGATCATCCACCGAGGTCCCAGTCATTCATATCTTGGACCAGACAAGACTCGAAGCAGAAATGCATCAAGTGAGATTCAAACTGACTACTGGCGTAATATGGGTGACCTCACCCGCAGTATGAATGACTTTTGTGCTCATGCGCGGCTCCACCGAACGGTTTTCCTCGTGCTGCCCCAACCCAGCCTTACCTTAGTCCTTAGGGTCTTCATAGTCTAGTTCGTACATAACTTTATTCCAGCTGACCAGTCATTTTGATATAGATACCAGTCTGGTTCCTAATCCTTAGGTAGTACGGAGACAAAAACGCGACCCAATGGCGTATCCGGGCTTTCTTTTTCCAGAGTTCCTCCCTGATTACAGTGGAGATTGAGTTGTTGTTGTTCTTATTTGCTCGTAATCCTCTTACTTTTTGTGGTCAAGGGTCATCGTAGGAGGTATCGTGTCTATCGGCCAGTCACCATACCACGCCTCGACATCCAGATCTCTACCCACTAGTGATTGTGGCACCAGCTCATTACGTATCGTGCTATATAAATTGATCGACGTCTGGCAAGCATCCTAGGTTCGTTAAAGTTTGACTCGAACATAACTGTCATCAAACTCAGCTGGATTGTACCATCAATCGGTATGCAGATTATGTCATGGCTGAAGTAAAAGCCATGATTACGCTGCTTATCACAAGGGATCTGCTGAATACCAGCAATATCCAAAAAAGTGTCTGTGGTACTTAAAAGATACTTTAAGGTGGCAGGAGTAAAGCACTCAGAACCCTGCCTGGATGCCATTGATACTATGTAGGCCTGCGACGTATGATAGTAATGCCGTATAACAATGATAACAAACGAGTGAAAAGCACAAACATGCGATCATTCTCTAAGATCAAAACCCGCGGCAAAAGAAATAATCCTAACTAGTCCTAAAGACAGTGTCAATCGCAAGACGGAAGAGTTTGAAAAGGAAGGGCAAACATAGGGATATACAGAAAAAGGCCCTCGCTGAAGCCTGATACACAAAATTTCTTTGCCTTTCGCAACCCATTCAGTCATGATTTGGATACACCTAACGGACAAGAACTCCAGCGCTTACATCATGAAAAGAGCTAAAGAGACTTTCAAGACGGAATTGAGATACAGTTCAAGGTGCGCTTGTGGCATGTCGAAATGGCTTGTTCAGAGAGTCGATGATCAGTTCGTTAATGTCGTTTTGCGTCAAGCAGCAAAGGGGTCGTGATTGGAAGCTCACGCCGCATCAACATAATTGCTAATCGTCGTGTCAATATGGACGCCTAGTTGGGTCACGGAAACGGATGTTCTCACCTGGGAAAGATGCCGACCCGGTCGCCAATGCGCCCTGTCCACCAATCTTCCGCCTTGTCCGTGCGCTTCAAGATCGTGATAATGTCTCCCTTCTTGAAGCCCAAGTCTCCTTCCTGATCAGCGTCGAATGTGTACAATGCGACGGCCTGATCTGCCCGCAGAGGGGCACTTTGCCCTGTGCGCTGTCCGAAGACAGGTTTGGGTGCCGTTGGCCGGCTAGGCTTGCGGTCGGAGTAGACGTAGTCTTCCTCGAATGGGACAGTATTGCTCCGACTGCGGCCGCCGTATCTGTCGAAACTATCGGCCTGACTGAGAGTCGAGGAACGGCCCACACCTGAGGCGGGCCGATCGTAGACGTCGTCTGCCCACGTATTCGCGCGACGAGGTTGGTCCCGGTACTCGTAGTCATCGGTACCATTAACACCGCCGCGGTCACGCCGTACCCCCTCACCGAATGCCTCGCCCCTTCGGCCTTCCCAGACGACGTCGTCATGTCTGTCATCATAGATGGGAATATCATTGTACATGTCGCCTCCGTTTCTGGCATTGCCGTAGAATGCGCGCGAGTTCAGCACCCGGAGAAGAGGGTCCGCGGCGGGGGGAGGTCGGATAGTACCGCTAAGAAGTTGACGTGCTGACACTCGACTGTTATACATCTTCTCGTTGGCGTCCTTCCGTTCGACCAGCATGCTTCCTTCCAAGCTGACACCGGCAAAAAGACCTTTCGTTTTCGAGTAGGAGAACACCGCTGCGACGCCCTTTGTGCTGGCTGCCCCCGCAGCCTCCGCATTTCGTCCCACCGGCCCTGCGGCGATTGACACGTTTCCACCCAAAGTCAGGGTTCCAACCTGCGAGAATGTTCGCACTGCCGCTGCATCATTCAAAATGAACACAAAATCAGTCAACTCAAATCCAATCTGTCCTCCGAACCCAGCACCGGCGGTCGCAATAGCCGAAGGTGCCGACCATGTGCCATCGGCCAGACGAGCAACGACAACCCCTGAGCCAAACCGAGCAGAACCGAGAAAGCCAGCTTTCAGGACAGTAAGAATAGCGAGACCCTAACGACAGAGCGGTTAGCTCAGCGAACGCTTTTAAGATAAGACTTGCTCTTCTCACTTACCTTGGCACCAGCGAGAATCTCAGGAGGAATAATCTTATCAGGACCGAATGCTTGTCTTGGATCGATAAATGATGCGAGAATCTTGCCCGCCTTCTTACATTCGCCTGTTGAGAAAGAACAATGATCAGCCAGGCACTCACCTACTGCGGAAACCCAACTGCGGGGAATTGAGACATAAGCAATGTTGATACATACTTGATAAGGACGACGGCAGCGGGTTGTGTATCCCGAGAGGCATTTTGGCTACGCTCGTCGGATCGTAGGATGAGTGAGTTGCAGGAGGATAAAGATCAGTAGTGATACGAAAGAAAGATGATCGCAGAATGCTGCGCAACGGAGCAGATGGGTCGCCCGGATGTGGAGCAGATGACGGCTGATCCTGTCTAGATAATACTAGGACAACTAGCACAACCTTCCCCGGGGCGCCAGCTCAGGTACCCAAATAATTGGTTAACAAGTTAAGTGGGTTAATATTCGGTAGCCACTAAATGAAAGCAGTCTTAAGTTTCGATGTTATTGTCTCTGTGAAGCAGTCGAACACGGCACAGATTTCAGGCGATGGACAGCAAAGCAGATCAAGATACTCTAGAGGTACACCGTACTATCTAGCAAGTTCCGTCAGCAGCGGCCCGGGATTTATAGCTCTCCGGGCGCGAGTGGCTGAGTCCTTCTGGTGACAGTCTTCCAATCCAAGCTCAATATATCAATTGGTGAGTATTATTGCTGAACCATGATATATACTTATGTACAAACCTTGTTCGAAGATGTTGATCCACTTTTCGCTGTCCAGGCTCTCTCTTTGTACAGGATATCACACTCTTCCCATTGTCACATGCCGCATATGTGGAAACCTGAGGCTGCAAATACGGCACAGCCACCACCCGAAACTCCGGGGATCAGCAATAATAATGGATTCCAACCATGATCCCATTTCAGTTGTACCTGCGCCAGCGTCTCAGCAAACATCTAGGTGGACTGATGAGATGATTTCAGCAATGATTTGAGATAGAAGGAACCAGTACCAATGGCTACAGGTTCGACCAGTCCTCGATTGCTTCTGTTGACACGGAATTGACATGACATAACCTAGTGCGCATCTGCGTCTGCGGGGACGAGGGCACTGGCAAGTCCAGCCTCATTACCTCTCTGGTGAAGGGTGTCTTCGTCACAAACAAAATCCAGCCCGTCCTACCTCAAATTACCATTCCTCCCACGATCGGAACGCCTGAGAATGTAACTACCACCACGGTGGTGGACACCTCCGCTTTACCGCAGGAACGGAGCAACCTGGCCCGAGAAATCAGAAAGTCCAATGTGATTCTGTTGGTTTATTCCGATCATTACAGCTATGAAAGAGTCGCACTATTCTGGTTGCCGTACTTTCGCTCTCTGGGGGTCAACGTGCCTGTTGTATTATGCGCCAACAAGTCGGATCTAGCTGCGGATCATACCGAGGCCCAAGTCATCGAGGAGGAAATGCTACCGGTGATGGCGGAGTTCAAGGAAATTGACTCCTGCATTCGTACCAGCGCCCGTGAACATCGCAACGTCAACGAAGCTTTCTTCCTTTGTCAAAAAGCCGTCACTCATCCCATCGCTCCGCTGTTCGATTCGAAAGAGTGCGCGCTGAAGCCAGCAGCGGTTGCCGCCTTGCAACGCATCTTCTACCTGAGCGACAAGGATCGAGACGGCTACCTTTCGGATAAAGAAATTGAAGACTTTCAGATGAGATGCTTTGATAAGCCTTTAAGCAAGGAGGACCTTGTCCACATCAAGGAGACCATCCAGAAGGCACACCCGGACTCTGTGACTCCATTTGGCATTGACTGCCGAGGGTTCATACATCTGAACAAAATGTACGCAGAAAAGGGACGTCACGAGACAGTCTGGATCATCCTACGAGCATTCCAATATACCGACAATCTCTCATTGCAAGAGAGCTTCCTTCATCCCCGATTTGAAGTACCGCCTTTTGCATCTGCAGAGCTCTCCCCGGAAGGGTATCGGTTTTTTGTCAATCTCTTCCTACTGTCGGACAAAGACAATGATGGTGGCTTAAATGACGCCGAACTGGCGTCCTTGTTCGCCCCGACTCCCGGTCTCCCAGCTTCTTGGGTGGCCGGCTCGTTTCCCTCCTCCACAGTCCGGAATGAGGCTGGCCACGTCACACTTCAGGGCTGGCTTGCTCAGTGGAGTATGACAACCTTTCAGTCACCGAAGACGACTCTGGAGTATCTGGCTTATCTTGGCTTCGAGTCGTCCGATAGGAGTAATCCCTCTACGACGGCTGCCTTGAAAGTCACGCGGCCGCGAAAGAAACGGAAGCGTCCCGGACGTGTGGGCCGTAATGTCGTCTTGGGCCACGTGGTTGGAGCTCCAGGATCGGGCAAATCAGCGCTTCTCGACGCCTTCCTCGCGCGTGGCTTCAGCCACACTTATCGCCCGACTATCCAGCCCCGGACTGCTGTCAACACGGTCGAGCTGCCGGGGGGGAAACAATGCTACTTGATTTTGGATGAGCTAGGAGAACTGGAGCCCGCCATTCTTGAAAACCAGGCGAAGCTTCTGGATCAGTGCGACGTCGTCGTATACACATATGATTCATCAGACCCGGACTCTTTTGCCTACATCCCCGAGCTACGATCCAAGTATCCACATCTTGAAGAGCTC